>JAGFNQ010002348.1:0-211523 GCA_024364735.1 Boesenbergia rotunda
AGTTAAAACAACATTATGGAAATCATTTCTTCCCCCTCATCGTCTCTCTTTGGAGCCATTTCTCTCCTCCCTAATACTCGTTTGATCATAAGGAACGAAATCAACTAAGGAATAGTACTTCCTTACTAATAACTTACAATTCATCAAAACATAAAAATATATATTTGGCGATAATTTGGGAGTAGAATGGCTATTTCTATGAATAAAGATTTTGGAGAACAATGATCATGCTTTATAGATGAATTCTATAGATTAGTGAGAATGAAGCATAAGTGAGGAATAATTCACACTTAAATCATCATCATCATCATCATCATATCATCATCATCATCATCTTCTTCTTCTTCTTCTTCTCTGAGGAAATGCAAGTAATAATTGAGAGTTTGGTCCAAGAGTGAATCACATTTAGGTTTAGCTCACATGGCTTGTGTGCGTCCAACCATACCATTTGCATTCGCTTCCTACTCACCTTTTAGAATATTTAATTTAAGAGAACTTAATCATCATTGAGTATTAATGAGACTCTAATTATTTTCATTTCGCGAAAGATATAAAAAGGCAAAAATTAAATGAGATGTAATTTTTTAATTTTATTTGTGTCTTGCTTTAAGATGCAAGCTACCTAATTTTAGCCACAAAATAAGCGTGATTTGGCAAAAAAAACCATTTTTATTTTTAAAAATACGAAAATACATTTTATTTTATATTTATTAGGATTTAGTCGCAGTATATATTCATTCGCCAAATCCAAATCCATGGCGGCATCGATCGAGTGAGTCGATCGAAGGCGTGCGCTACTTCAGTTTTGTGAGCGATTTTTGTTTGATTCCGTTTCGTCAATCGCCGGAATCGCGACGATGAAGAAGAGGCCGCCGCCGTCGTCTTCGTCGTCGTCGCCGCAGGCGGCCTTCTCCCCCGGGCGGCTCTGGTTTGGTCTGCAGCTGCTCTTTTGGGCGGCGGTGCTCGCGTGCTCGCTGGCGCTCATCCGCATCGCCGCCAGATCGGCGTCCCCGGATGCTGCCGTCGGCGAGGAGCCGCCCGTGACCGTCGGCGCCTCCAAGATCGCGTTCCTCTTCCTTGCCCGTTCCAATCTCCCGCTCGATTTCGTTTGGCACACCTTCTTCCAGGCATCTCCGTCGCTAAAAATCTCGCCTTTCGGGGGTATTGCTTTCGCTTGCACGGTTAGGATAAGCTCGGTTTTGATTTGTTGTGTAGAATGCGGAAGAGGAGAAATACTCGATTTACGTCCACTCCGAGCCGGGATTTGTGTTCGATAAGACGACGACGAGGTCTCCGTTCTTTTTCGGCCGTCATCTTCGGGATAGCATAAAGGTCTTTTTTATCCTCCTTTGTACCTTTTCTCCTTCATCATTTGGACTTAATGAACAACTATATAAATTGTGCGAGAGGACTTCTGGGGTGGCAGGTGATTTGGGGCGAGTCCACTATGGTTGAAGCAGAGAGACTGCTGCTTGCTTCAGCCCTCAAGGATCCTTCTAATCAGCGTTTTGCCTTGATCTCCGATAGGTATCATTACTTCCTTGAATATTGTAAAGGAAACTACTCATTCTGTTTAGATATATTTCATATTTGTGATTTTAATCGAGCTAATATTTGTTTTCCATGTTTAAGATGAAACCTCTTTTGTCGATGGGTTTGTCTCTCTGATCTCAAAAAATGAAGATCGTCAACCTACCATGGCTTGTATCTTGGTCACCTTTGCTACAAAAGAGCAAATGATACAGAGGCTTTCCTTATTTTCTGTGCTAGATAATTGTAAACTGTATGTTGCTTGTGCCAGCAAGTCCTATGTTTAACATTTACTTGTGATTTAGTTGATTCTATTATTTGGAAACATGATTTATATTGCTTATGTCTATCCAGTAATCCCTTTCTTGCTTATCTCATACCAGAGAAATTATAATCTCTCTCTTATTCATTTGTTTTCTTTATTGGTTTTTAGGCTATTTTTCATCTTCTTTTAATGCCTTACAATTGTATTCGTCTGAATCTGCTTTGATTGACCATGATAGGGCTGGGTCTCTGATTCATTTAGTTTATATTGCAGCTGTGTACCTCTGTACAACTTCAGCTATATATATAACTATGTGATGTCTTCTCCAAAAAGTTTTGTGGATAAGTAAACAGCCCGAAGGGTATTCTAATCTTATTTTCTTACTTTCACATTTTCTTATTGGATGTGGAGATGGCTAAGTTATATTGCCCTTGTTCTAGCTTTCTTGTCAAAAAGGAAGGGCGTTATAGTCCAAAAATGTTTCCCACAATACCCAGGGACAGATGGAGAAAAGGTTCTCAGGTAATTTACTTTTTAATGTAGAAGATGATCAATGTGTCTACTTTTCACAGTGAAGATTAAGTGATTGGTGTTTGTTGTCTTTAATTGTTAAATCCAGTGGATAACCTTGGTCAGAAAGCATGCTAAGATTGTTGTGGACGATACTGTTGTTTTTCCAGCATTCAGGAGATTTTGCAAGGTAAGGACCGTTGATGACATTTTTGTCATTCTTAGATATTTTGTGAGCTTAAGCTTCGTCTTCTCTGAGTTGTTTGCACACTGAACTGGCACCATAGAGGCATAGCGAATAATGGTTAGAGTATGGCGGTCTTTGCCGTGGATTCTAAAGTCTAAACTACTTGGGGTACCTTGATCATGTTTGTTAGTTAAAGTATTTAAAGTCTCTTATTGTGACCCTTGCAGCACCTGACTGGAGAACTACTTGGAGGAAAACAGAAAATTGTGAGTAGATTTATGATCATTCTAATCAAGTCATTGCCTCTTGAAATGAACTAAGATCTTTTGTTTTTCATTATTTTTTTTGGTATCATATATTGCATTTCATTGCACCACTGCTACTTCAGTTAACTTAATTCATTTTACATTGCTGAGATACTTGTTAACTTAGTGGCATGCTTTTCTTTCTGTTAATTAAGTTTACCTACTCAACACCTCGAAATGCTTTTTTCTGCTAATATATCTAGAAAGGATTTGGTTCTTCTTGTTGACTACTGAAACTCTTAGTTGGAACTTGTATTCTCTTTTAAGTTTTAACATGTTAATAGTCAACAAGAACCCTTTCATAAGTTCTTATTTGAGCTTACAAAAAAGTTAGACATTGACACTCGATATTCTTTGATGACATGTAAAACTTTGGAAACACCATATCCTGCACTTTGGACTTACACCTGTTCAATACTGTTGCTGAAGTTTGAGCAACATAGAATGTGTCAATGTGGTACCAGATGAAGTTCAAGTATATAGATATCAAGGACTGGACAAATGTACACATGAGTGCCAAACTTGAAAAAGAAAAGCTAAGAGTAATATAGAAGCTTACTAATGCAAACTGAATACTATTCTTTTGCAACTAGAGTTGTCTTCCATTTACTACTGCTTTCTGTTTATGCTGGCTTACATTTACCATATTGGCTTTTCCACATTCTAGTTGTTCATTTATGATAGTTTATAAATGTTTTTTTCTCCACACGACCATCAATTGGATATTTAAATTGCATTTTCTACTGATTTTTATTATACGAGTCTCATTTCAGTAGTAACTTCCAGCCTTCATATTTTATATGTGCAGAAAGAAACAACACAGGAAGAACATGATTGCATAACTGATGAGCACTATGTCCAAACATTATTCTCTGTAAGACTTTGTTTATCTTGATTCCCGTGTTTGTCATTTGTGTAATCCTTCTAACTTTTGCTGAATAAGAAACATGCAATATTTTGTGCAGAGTTATGTTGCAGTCAAATTAGGGAACTTAATGTGTGTGTGTTTTCATGGTCTGATCATTCTCTCTCTCTCTTTTGCAGATGAGTCAACTTGATGATGAGCTGGAGAGAAGAACATTAACATATACTTCATGGAACCAATCTATCGATGTGAAGGACAAAAAAAGTTGGCACCCGAAGACATTTGAATTTGCCGATGCGAGTCCACAACTTATTATGGACATAAAGGTCACTTACTATCCGCTATTTCTAGTTAATAAGCTTGCTTTTCTTCCACATTTTGTGCAGTTTACCAACCCAAAATTTCTAGCTTCTTGGGTGGGGTTGCCCCCACCGCTACTTGAACCATTGAATCACTCTCTCCTACCGCTGTGCTACGTGGGAGAGCTTAGTGATGTGATGCTATTTTCATTTGTTACAAAGTGTTGATGTTATCATACCATGAATTTCAATAAGCATTCCCCTTTTTATCAAATAGATCATAAGCACAGCTGACAGTATGATTCTGCTTATAAATTTCGATGAAGAGCGATATGCTCCTGTTTGTACTAATGATCTTGATTTCTCACAAAACTGTATCCAAGTTCCTTGTACCTTAAGGCTCTCTTCTTTCTTATTTTGCAGAGTACCAATCATATATACTATGAGACGGAGTATCGAACAGAGTGGTGCCAGTGCAATGTTGAGTTTGCTCCATGTTTCTTGTTTGCAAGGAAGTTCTCCAGGAGTGCTGCTATGCGCATTCTCAATGATGGTCTTGTGGGCCCATTCGATGCCGGTTCTTTATTTTTTCCAGACTCATAATTTTGCCTATACAGGTAGTTCAATAGTTGCAGATAAACACACACCCCCCTAAAAGTTTGATCCTTCAATCATATTCTTTCAGATTATCTGAAAAAATTGATCCAACTCACAAAGACCCATATGAAATAAGAAGTTAAACACCATCCGACATCTATGGGAAAGCTGATTGTTTGTACAGAAGGAAATACAACACATTTCAATCGGCAAAGCTTCAACTCAACATGTAATTGTTAGCTTATAGAGTGACTTTGTCTACTGATAGTACAATGTTCCACAAATACAGAACTCTCTTGTGGCTTACGCTTGATACAATGTTGGTGAATCCACGAGTTTCCATATTGTTTACTACTAATTGATGCTTGTTTTAAAAGATATCATACAAGTCAATCTCATTATGTACATGATACAGTATGTCCTGGTAAATGCTAATTTCACTTTGTTGTTTCACATTGACCTCTTCGATTGATGAGTTCTCTAAATGACTATCAGGAAACCCATAAAAGTTAAATAAGGTAAGTAAGAACAAAATCTATACAATAAGTTTTATACCACTGTACGAGTATTCGTAGTAGTATGAGTTACATAGTTTTTCTCTGGTACAATTTCGACTTTCTCTTTAATATTTATATTTTTTATTTTTTCTATTCTTATATGTCTTCACATATACCTTAACATCTCTATCTTTATAATTTTGATCTTTTGCTTGCTCAATTATAACTTAACATTTCATGATTAGTAGATATAACTTAACATTTCATGATTAGTAGATGATTTGGGGAGATGTGGGGGACTCCCCAGAAAAAAAAGGTCAATGGCAGGATGAGCAAAGGTCAACGGGATCCCCTTTTCATAGCTGACCTGCCGCTCTTCGTGGCGGATAACCGACTCGCTACTCTTTTTGGTAGATGGCTGACTCGCCACTCTTTGTCATCGACTGACCACTCTTCCCAGTGGACGGTCATCTTGCCACTCGTTGTGGTCGACCGACCACTCTTCCCGGGGGATGGCCGACCCGCCACTCTTCCCGGCGGACGACCGACCCACCACTTTTCATAGCCGACCTCGGGGCGGATGACCGATCCACCACTTTTCATGGCTGACCTCGCAGCGGACGGTCGACCCGCCACTCTTCCCGGTGGACGGTTGACTCGGCACTCTTCGTAGTCGACCGACCACTCTTCGTAGCCGACCCGTCACTCTTCTCGGTGAACGGCCAACTCGCCACTCTTCGTGGCTAACCCGCCACTTCTCCCTGCGGACGGTCGTGCCATTCATCGTGGCCGACCAACAACCACTCTTTGTGGCCGACCTTCCACTCTTCTTGGCCGACCAGCCACTCTTCCCGATGGATGATCGGCCCGCCAATCGATCTCTAGCGCTTGACCGATCAACTATACTGATCGGACGCTCCAATCATCTCTACTCTAACCCGACATCTCTTCGAGACTCAAATATAAAGACCCCGCCCCTCTTAGAAGGACCTATTCCACTGGCTAGTCGGTTAGGGACTCATAAGAGAGTCGCAGAGGCTATCTGCAAGTCGTCGAGAATCTCGTACGGAAGATACAGTTTAAAGATAGCAGACGTACGAATATATTCTTTTGATTCGCTAAACCTTGCGAGGGGATAGTAAGCCGACACGTATTTACCAACGTGTCAGACAATTAAGAAATATGGGCGGTCGTACCGCTAGGCTTGACAACTTGTTCGTAGGGTGACAGATTTGTACCCTTTTGAGCTAGCAATTTCTACCTCGTATCTGAGCAATTGAGTCTGACTGGATACCTTAGCAGGCTTCGGTCTGCCGTCATCGCCTATATAAGGGTCCTCATTCCTTCAAGCAAAGGGGGTTGGACAGTTTTTCTATTAGTTCCACTCTCGCTTTCCCTTCATCGGAGTTCTGATTTAATCATCGGAGTGTCTGCACCGGGGACCCCCTGGCCGACCTCTAACAGTCATTTTTCTCGCAGATTGTTGGCGTGTGCCTCTCTCAAACGTTCAGTCGACCACCTTGAGCGTCCGACCAATGAGGCAGTAGTCAGTTTTTGGTCTTCGGTCAACCTCTCGAAGTCTCATCAGCCTGAAAGACTGAAAAGTTTGCTCCCATGAGAAGAGACTGAGATAACCCACTTCTATTTGCTTTTTTGTTAGTCTTTTATATTGTTTATCTTCTTCATTCTACTATACTGTTTATTTTTTTCATTTATGGGAGGTTTAATTTAAACGTCAGAATGCAAGACCGAGACACCCCCGGTCTTTTTACAAGTACTTCCGACGATAGGGCAACTCCAACAGTGCTACCTGTTTCCCTCTGGGTCATGGTGATTTGGTCAATATTCAAGCCATCTCATCGGCGCTCCGCTCTCCATCACTTTTAGACAGTATCAAATTTAGCACCATTTATGAAAACATAGACTTGACCTACAACATGAAGACGGATTGCATCGGAAAACTTTCTATCATCATGATTATGATCTTAAAGGATTTCTATAAATAGAACATCACATAAGCATAGTAGAGGAATTAGAGATCCTCCAATTAGTATTTAACATCTAAAGTGTCCTCTGATTGACACCAGGAAGTGGGCGCACTCATGCAAAGGTGAAAGATTGGCCGCTTGGATGCCAAGGGTCAAAGTCAAATGAGTTGATTAAATTCAAATTCGAGTGGCTTTACCCCAATCATTATATATATTTCAACTCAGCCTCAATTGATAAATGCCGAGCTGCAATCCCAGAGGAATAATTTTGATCCAAGTCAAATGAGCATTAGCAATCCGATCGATCACAAGTACTTGGAAAATCAAGAGCAAGCCCAAGGGGTAAAATCTGATCAGCAAATGAAATGACTATGAGCGACAATTTAAAAGGAGCACATCCCTTCTTTAGATTGTCCGAGAGATCTCAATGGGCAAAGTCCAAGCCAATTCAAGTGGCTATGAGACGGCGAGAGATTATTTTGTTCAATAGCTGGCCACTTGGCAGGTATTCTTTAAATTGCTACTTGGTCAAGAATTCCAAATAGTTATTCAGCGGGTGCTCTTCCAAATGGTTACTCGGCTGATCTTCTTCCAAATAGCCACTCGGCTGGCCTTCTTCCAAATGGACACTCGACGGTCTTCTTCCGGATAGTCCCTTAGCCCATCTTCTTGGAAATAGCTACTCAACTGGTCTTTTCTGGATAGTCACTTAGCCGATCTTCTTCGAAATAACCACTCGATCGGTCTTCTTTTGGAAAGTTACTTAGCCGATTTTCTTCGAAATGGCCACTCGGGCGGTCTTCTTCTGGATAGTCACTTAGCCGATCTTCTTCGAAATAGCCACTCAGTTAGTCTTCTTCCAAATGGTCGTTTGACCGATATTCTCCGAATGGTCACCTGACTGATAATTCTCAAATGGTCAGACGACCGGGTTTTTAAAGATACACTCAGCTGGTACACTTCAACCGTTATTTTTGAAAGGCCACTCAGCTTGGCAATCCAGATTCTCGCTCCTTAGCGAGTTATAAGTGTGGTTCCCATATGCTCAACGACAGCGCTCGGGCGGACGTGGAATCCCATGCTCCGCATAACCGTCTGATCGAATGTCTTAGACTCACGCTCGAGGCGAGTTATAAGTAAGCATGCTCCCATGAAGCCGCCTACCTCGGTGCCGATCGGGCGTGGCTGCCTATGCTCCATCATGGTCGCCCGAACAATGTCCAGACAATCGCCCAGTGCGAGTTATAAGCGGGTGTGCTCCCACGCACCAGCCTACCTCGGTGCCGACCAAACATAGCTGCCCACACTCCATCATGGTCGCCCGAGCTGCATTGAGATTTTCACCCAGAGCGAGTCATAAGTGGGCATGCTTCCATGCACCGGCCTACCTCGGTGCCGACTAGACGTTACTGCACACGCTTCATCATGGTCGCCCGAGCGACGTCCAGACTCTCACCCAGTGTGAGTTTAAAGTGAGCATGTTCCCACGCACGCGCCGACCTCGTGACAGACCGACGTGGCATCCCACGCTCCATTAGGGTCTCCTGAGCGGCGTTCAAACTCTCGCCCAGTGCGAGTTATAAGTGGATATGCTCTCACGCACCCGCTGACCTCGCGGCAAATCGGACGTGACGTCCCACACTCCATTAGGGTCTCCCAAACGGCTCCCAAACTCTCACCCAATGTTAGTTATAAGTGAGCATGCTCTCACGCACCCGCCTACCTCGGTGCCGACAGGACATGGCTGCCCACGCTCCATCATGGTTGCCTGAGCGACAGCTAGACTCTCACCCAGTGCGAGTTATAAGTGTGCATGTTCCCATGCACCCGCCTACCTCGGTGCCGATCGGACGTGGCTGCCCACGCTCCATCATGGTCGCCTAAACGGAGTCCATACTCTCGCTCAATGCGAGTTATAAGTGGGCATGCTCCCACTCACCCGTTGACCTCCCGACAGACCGGAGGTAGCGTCCCACACTCCATTAGGGTCTCCTGAGCAGTGTTCAGACTCTCGCCCAATACGAGTTATAAGTGGGCATGCTACCACGCACCCGCCGATCTCGGATTAGACCGGACGTGGTGTCTCCCACTCCATTTTGGTCTCTCGAGCGACGTCCAGACTCTCGCCCTGTGTGAGTTATAAGTGGGCATGCTCCCACGCACCGTCGACCTCGCGACAGACTGACGTGGCATCCCGCGCTCCATTAGGGTCTCCTGAGCGGCGTTCAAACTCTCGCCCAGTGCGAGTTATAAGTGGGCATGCTCCCACGCACCTGCCGACCTCGCGGCAAATCGGACGTGGCATCTCACGCTCCATTAGAGTCTCCCAAGCGGCGTCCAAACTCTCACCCATTGCAAGTTATAAGTGGGTATGCTCTCACGCACCCGCCTACCTCAATTCCGACAGGACGTGGCTGCTCACGCTCCATCATGGTTGCCTGAGCGATAGCGAGACTCTCACCCAGTGCGAGTTATAAGTGGGCATGTTCCCACGCACCCGCCTACCTCGGTGCCGATCGGACGTGGCTGCCCACGCTCCATCATGGTGGCTCGAGCGGCGTCTAGACTCTCTCCCAATGCGAGTTATAAGTGGGCATGGTCTGACACACTCGTTGACCTCGCCACAGACCAGATGTAGCGTCCGACAATCTATTAGGGTCTCCCGAGCGGCGTTCAGACTCTCGCACAATACGAGTTATAAGTGGGCATGCTCCCACGCACCCGCCGATCTCAGATTAGACCGGACGTGGTGTCTCCCGCTCCATTAGGGTCTCTCAAGCGGCGTCCAGATTCTCTCCCTGTGTGAGTTATAAGTGGGCATGCTCCCACGCACCCGCCGACCTCGCGGCAGACCTGACGTGGCATCCCACGCTCCATTAGGGTCTCCTGAGCGGCGTCTAGACTCTCACCCAGCACGGGTTATAAGTGGGCATGCTCCCACGCACCGCCGACCTCACGGCAGATCGGATGTGGCGTTCCACGCTCCATTAGGGTTTCCTAAGCAGCGTCCAGACTCTTGCCCAGTGTGAGTTATAAGTGGGCATGCTCCCATGCACCCGTCGACTTCGCGGCAGACCAAACATGGAGTCCCACGCTCCATTAGGATCTCCCGATCGGCATGCAGACTTGCTTTTCAACAAGTTATAACTATGCTTGCCCACATACCTCAATCACTCTGCTCAGCCACTCATCTTGACACTCAGTCACTCTGCTTGACACTTAACCGTCTGTTCGACACTCAATCACTCTACTTTGTCGCCTACTCGACACTCAACCACTAAGCCTGACACTCAGTTACTCAGCCGTCTGCTCGGTACTCAGTCACTCTGCTCTATCGCCTGCTTGACACTCAGCTTGGAACTCAGCCGTCTTTTTGGCACTCAATCACTCTGCTCTGTCTCCTACTCGACACTCAACCACTCAGCTTGTCACTTAGCTGCCTGCTCGACACTCAGTTACTTTGCTCTATCACCAGCTTGACACTCAACCACTCAACTTGGTACTCAGCTACTCAGCTTGCCACTCAGCCGCCTGCTCGGCATTCAATCACGACACTTAGCCGTCTGCTCAACACTCAGTCACTCTGCTCCGCCGTTTGCTCAGGTCTACTCTGCCGCATGCTCGACACCTGCAACTACTCGCTCCGTTCTATTTTTGCCAAACATTCACTTTATCGCTGCTCGTTCGACACATATACTTAGTCGTTGGTCATGCACAAATTTGTCACTCATCTAACATGATATAACCACTCGCTTGATATAACTAAATACTCTAAGCGGTGACATTCTAAGGGATGAAATTGTGATCGGCTTGGTAAATATCCAATCCAATACAGCTTCTGATCGGCTATCCATCTACCCGATGGGACCCCGTCCAACCCAATTCTTGGAACCACTAGAATTAGTCCAGTCAGTCAGACTCGTACCTCCTTCGACTAGACTTGAAGGGGAGGCATGTGATCCGGGAGATGTGGGGGACCCCTTAGAAAAAAGGTCAATGGCAAGATAGCAGAGGTCAACGGTCCCCTTTTCATTGCCGACCTACCGCTCTTCGCGATGGACGGCCGACCCACCACTCTTTCCAGTGGACGGCCGACTCGCCACTCTTCGTGGCCGACCGGTCAATCTTCCCAGTGGACGAGCACCCCACCATTCGTTGTGGGCGACTGACTACTTTTCCCGGGGGATGATCGACTCACCACTATTCTCGGTGGATGACTGAGCTGTCACTTTTCATGGTTGACCTCGCGGCGGACGACTGACCTCGCGGTGGACGGCCGACCCGCCACTTTTCATGGCCGACCTCGCGGCGGATGGCCTACCCACAACTCTTTGTGGCCGACCAGCCACTCCTTCCAACGGACGACCGACCCGACACTCTTTGTGGTCGACAGGCCACTCTTCCCAGTGGCGCGGTCGTCCAGCCATTTTTTGTGGTCGACTCGTCACTCTTCTCAGCGGACGACCGACCCACCATTCTTTGTGGCCGACCCGCCAACCGATCTCTAGCGCTTGACCGATCAACTATACTGATCGGATGCTCCGGTCATCTCTACTCCAACCTGACACCTCTTCCATACTCAAATACAAAGACCCCGCCGCCTCCTAGAAGGACCTATTCCACTGGCTAGTCTTTCAAGGACCCATAAAAGAGGCGCAGAGGTGGTCTACAAGCCATCGAGAATTTCGTACGGAAGATACAGTTTAAAAATAGTAGGCGTACAAATAAATTCTTCTGATTCACTAAACTTTGCGAGGGGACAGTAAGCCGACATGCATTTACCGACATGTCAGACAATTAAGAAATGTGAGCGGTCTTATAACTAATCTTGACAGCCCATCCGTAAGGTGACAAATTCATCCCCTTTTGAGCCAGCAAATCTTTCCCTCGAATCTAAGCATTTGAGTCTGATAGGATACCTTAGCAGGCTTCGGTGTGCCGTCCTCGCCTATATAAGGGTTGTCATTCCTTCAAGCGAAGGGGGTTGGACAGTTTTTCTACCGGTTCCACTCTCGCTTTCCCTTCACTGGATTTCTGACTTGATCGTTGGAGTATCTGCGGCGGGGACCCCTTGGTCGGCCTCTAATGGTCTTTTTCTCACATATCGCTACGTGCACCTCTCCCTGAGTGTTCGGTCGGCCACCTTGAGCGTCCGACCAACGAGCCCATAGTCAATCTTTGGTCTTCGGTCAACCACTCAACAGCGTCATCAGCCTGAAAATTTGCTCCCATAGGAAGAGACTGAGATAACACACTTTTATTTATCTTCTCATTAGTCTTTTTTATCTTCTTTATTCTATTATACTGTTTATTTTTTTCATTTGTGGGAGATCAAACTTAAGCATCGGAGTACAAGACCGGGACACCCTTGGTCTCTTTGTAAGTACTTCCGGCAACAGGGCATTTCGGCAGCGCTGCTTGCTTCCCTCTGGATCATGATGATTTAATTAATATTCAAGTCATTTCACCGATGCTCCACTCTCCACTACTTTCAGACAGAATTAGTAGAGAACAAAATCTGCGTTACTAAAAATAAGAGACAAAAAAAAGAGAGGGTAAGATAACCAATGAAAAAGAGAAATTAACACTTAAAGAAAAACAGAAAATATTATGAAGTGAAATTCTGTAAGAATTGAATGAAGTTAAATTTTGCAAGAATTGGATGGTCAAAATGAACCTTAAAATAACTCTATCGATCCGTTTAAAACGGAGGTACGATGTGAGGAAAAATATGCGTATCGTATTCTAGTGTTTGTTTCCTTTTTATTCCTTTTTTTTTTAAATTTTATTTGCTGTGTAACAAGAAGATAAGAACCGTGCTCTTGAAGCAGAGTAACGAAGGAGGTTGCACCATCCTCCGAGGCGAGGTTAGGGTTTGGCTGGACGGTGGGCGACTCGTCGGATTCTATCCCTCGCGGCGTCGGAGAGGGATCGCCATCGGAGAGAAGCCTTGAAGTGCCGAGCCCCACCCCAGGTGCTGGATCGCGAGAGCAGGAGAGATGGATGAGGTGTTAACCGCCGGCGACATGGCAGCATCGACCGCGTCGGTCGGGCACGGCCCCTCGCCGACGCTTTCCTCCAATATCCCCCTCATCTCCGCGGTTCTCGCCTTCTCGGTCGCCCAATTCCTCAAACCCTTCACCGCCTTGTTCGTCCCTCACCACCTCCATTCAAAAAATTCCAATTTTTATGATAATTTAGGAAGCTTCTATTTCAGTTTTTCCTTGCATATCTATGGAAGCAATTGAAAATCAATTTTTTTTTTCATCATGCTTTCAATATTTATTCCATTGTGATCTTTCATATGCTTATACTAGAAATGCAGGTACAAGGAGAAAAGATGGGATTCTAGGAGGTTGCTTGGTTCAGGTGGAATGCCTTCCTCACACTCAGCTACCGTGGCAGCTCTTGCGGTGGCTGTAGGTCTACAAGAAGGGATAGGCAGTAATTCCTTTGCACTTGCCGTGATTTTAGCATCCATTGTATGCACTTCTCTGGATTCTACAAGCTTTCTGTTTGATTAGTTGATTATATTTAGGCTGATTACTTGTTGATATTATGATTACTTCGTTCCACCACTAGGTCCTGTTTCACAAAACAGTTTTTCCCAGATCTTCCTTTTGCAAACTACATTTCATTTCATGTTGATATTATGATATTTGCAATTTACAAGGCCATCTTTGAACTTGATGTTGTCAAATTTTCATTATGATTTGGTGTATGTAACATCAGCATTTCTAACATATATCAGTTTCCAATCTTATTGGATTGTTTCAGGTTATGTATGATGCATCAGGAATCCGATTGCATGCTGGTCGGCAAGCTGAGGTAAGTCTATTAAGATAACTGCATTCTGTTTGTGGAAACCAAAACTGTTTCCTGTTTTTGGAAAAATAAGTTATAAAGCTATTTGTGTAAACAAACTCATTGGCTCATTTGTTCTGTGTTCTTTCAGAGGATGCCAAATATTCATGTTTACATTGCGAATGAAATAGTTGTCTTTTTTTCTTGTCAATCTTTGTACCTATACATTTTAACCTTTTTCGTATAAAAATCTAAGGTGGTTAACTACACTTGATCTTTTTCTGTTCATTTGATGAGGTGTAGAATGAGCTACCTAGTTATTTTATCATTGAAGATTTGTCAAGAATTCAAGATATATATATAGATTCTTCAAAGCTTTGTCAAATGCATGGTTGCCTCTTAATAATTGGTGTCGTATACATTTGCAGCTTGCAAATTGTTTATGAGAAATTTGATACTACCTTATATTCTCAAGTATAAATGGTGCTATAGATTCCTGGATACACAACTCCATAACCTTGTCCTTCTCTTATGTATTTCTCATTTATTGAAATATGCTTGATAAATAAGTATTTAAGGCTAATCGTTCTTCATGTAATTTCCATTCTTGCAGGACCTTGTGAACTTTTTGGTGGTAATCATAAGTTATATCCAGTATATTACAAGATTATATTGCATTTGAAGTTTTCCCTCTTGCTCTACTACATCCATGCAATCTTATTTTACAAAACTTCAACTATATGATGTATATTGTCGTATCTATCCTTATATTGATACACAACGATGCTTGGCAAAAAACAAAGAGCTCTTAAAACTTACATCTCAGTATGGTTATTTATGCAGTTGCTGAATCAAATAGTATGTGAGCTACCACCGGAGCATCCTATATCCAACTTCAGGCCTTTACGCGAACCTCTTGGACATACTCCACTCCAGGTACTTTTCAATACTCCACTCCAGGTACTTTTCAAGTGCACGCATTTCGTAATACAAGTAAATCACATGGTCTAGAATAATACGAATCTATTTAATCCTCAACTTTGATTTGCCTGCTTCTGTAATCAGTAATCACACGAGTTATTACGATCACACTATAGCTGGCTTCTGTAATGACACAAGTTCTTGACGCAGGTTTGTGCCGGGGCCCTACTAGGCTGTATAGTATCTTATCTCTTGAGAAGCTCTGTGTAGGTTCTCTGATCTAGCACAAGTCGGAACTGGCTTTCTTTGAAGTTGCATTTATATCTATAGAACATGTAGGATTGTTTCTTCACTGGGTACTATGCCCATAGATATTTGTATTCAGAAATTCATTTATATTGCTTATGAAGAGCTAGATTCACATACTACTTTTGGTTCCAGTTTATCGGCAGAAAGTGTCTGGTCCTGTTCGATCGGGTTGCGTTCGATCAGTTTCCAAAACCATTGACTGTTAGTTCACCAATGTCACACAGACTTTTAGTAGCCAAGTGTTCTCCAACTACTCTTCATAATTGACCATCAACCCAACTGCAAACCCTGTTCAAGTTGTATGCTTCTTGTCCCTCATCAATGGATTCTGTTACTCTTCCACTACCAAACTCCTCTGATCAGTCCTCTGTTCATGATGGAGTTGATGAAAACACCGCTAATCTCCTCGCAAATCCACTCCTTGATCTGCCTTTTTGCAGATCACACTCTTCTCCATCCATCTTCGCTGATTTTCATATTCCATCATCACCTGCACTCGATCTCCAACCCATCGCCAGAACTCCCACCACGCTGTTATCTTCATGAAGCAAGTTTCCGCCGGCGTCATGTTGTACATCTCCGTGTCTATGCAGCGGCGGCGCACCGGAGCTTCAAAGTCCGCGCCACGGCTTCCCACGTCATCGATGGTCTCTATTCTCCGTCGTCAGCCTTCTGCACCATAGGCTACGACGACCTCGCGCCAGGCACAGGCGCCGCCAAGCTGTTCGCCTGCGCTTTCATCCTCGTCGGCTTCGTCGACGTCGCGCTTTTCCGGCAGGAGGCAGTGCTGCTGGCCGCGGTGGACGCCCAGCTCTTCCTTTTGGACGTGCGCAAGGGGCGAATGCGGGTGCGGATCAAAGTGGCGCTCGCGGCGGTGGCTGCTTGCGTCGCCGTCGGTACGGTGGCTGCGCGCGCGCTGGAGGCGCTGGGACGAGCGGATAGCTTCTACGTGGCGGCGGCGTCGATGACGACGGTGGGGTACGGGGACTACGCCTTCGCGTCAGTGAAAGGGGAAGCTGTTCGCCTCGGTGTGGCTGCCGGTGAGCACGCTGGCGGCGGCGAGTGCGTCCTTGTACCTGACGGAGATGAGGGTGGAGAAGAGGAACCGGAGGAGGGCGGCGGAGTGGGTCCTGAGGAGGAGGTGGATGACCGCCGGCGACGTGATGGCGGCGGACCACGACAATGACGGATCCATAAGGTACGGTTTCGAAGCAGAACAAAGAAAAAGCAGAACCACTTGGACAATGATATTCATCCAAAATTATGGAAAAGTAGAAGTCTAAAAAAAAAATAATCAGAAATTCTACTAAAGAGACCAGGACAAACATAAGCTCTCATTAAATTAAATTATAGTGTTATTTGTTGGATGATTAGTCAGTCTAGTTGAGATAATAATAGAGTTCAGGGTTGAATAATCTGGGTGATTGCCAGTCCAATTAAGATAATATATAGTTGACTTCACAGCCAATGATGACTTAGCGTGAGGGTTTGTAGATAGTTAAAAAAAAATAGGGCAGATAATAATATAGTTGACGTCATTTTTATTCTCTCACATTCATTTAACATTCAACAGGTTCATATGCTATATGTATTTATCATTGCATGCAGGCAGCCAAATTGACTGCATAGACCGATGAGCTTGATCGATCACCAAATTGATTGCCAGGTCATGCGCGTAGTTCAAATATAGTTATTAAAAAAAATGACTTCCGTTATAACGCTCGATTAACGAGCCGTTGTGGATGCCCTAAACAATAATTCATCCCGAGACAACTCCATTTAGAATAGCTTTGGCCAAAGCAGCTTCAACCTTAGATTATTTTGATCCATTTAAATTAAAATTATTTTAAAACAATTCTACTTTATAGTTAATTTAATTTAATTTTAATTAAAATATAACTTTAGATTGCTTTTTATAAAGAAGGGTGCCTTTTAATGATATAGGTAAAAAAGATACTCTTTTTATTTTATTTTTTCAATAGGTAAACTAGACTACAAATTCATCAGCTTGACTATCACCCCATGATTATTTTATATAGGAAGTAAATTAGATAGGAAGTAAATTAGAGAGGGCATTTTTTTTTTATATAGGAAGTAAATTAGATATGGAGCATGTTTCCATTTGAGAGGGCATTTTTCATCAACTTCTCAGAATTTGACTTTTGCTAATATTATAAATCTATCACATGATTATTAGTTCAACTGCGCCTAGGCAGTATTCAATCTGAAATTACTTGCACACAATAGACCAAGTTGATTTTAAATTTTTACATGAAAGTAGTGTAGGTCTTGTTACCCCCTGGGCAGTGGCTAGGGATGGAAACAGGCCAGGCTAGGCCAGGCTTTCACTTTAACAGGTCAGGCCTGTATAATAGCAAACAGGCTTGAGCCTGACCTGTGGCCTGTTACAGGCTTTATTTTAAGCCTGAGCCTGACCTGTTCGATAGTCTGGCCTGGCCTGTGGCCTGTTTACAAAGTCTATAATTTAATTCGAAAACATGATAGATATAGATTTGAAGCTAGCAATATTAATCAAAACAGATATGATTTGTTGGTTAGGTGGGTGCAGATAAGTATTGCTTGGGCAGGAGCCAGGATCGAAACTCTATATTTATTTATATTTGACATTTGATAATTTATAGAATACATGTTTAACAGGCCCAGCCGCCTGTCAGGCTTTATAGGCTTTATATTGAGCCTGGCCTGATAAGAAAATCAGGCTTTCAAAAAAGCTGTTTATTATTTTAATTTTTAACAGCCAGCCAGGCCAGGCCAAATATAGGCCAGGCCACAGGCCCCTGACAGGCCGCCTGGCCTATTTCCATCCCTAGCAGTGGCACAATAGTGAGACCTTTCGAACCAAATTTTAATTTGATGGTGTAAATTCTTTAGATCGAATTCGTCATTCATCAGTTCTAAAAAGTTAAATACTGAATTATTATAAAAAACAAAAAACAACCTTGTTAAATGAATTACTTTTTTAAAGGCAGCTACCATTTTTAATGATTTGAGGACATTTGACGTTGAAAAAAAAAATGAGATCAGCTAACAGATGAATTTAAGATGATTAATTTGATCTTATAAAAAAATTTTATGAGTCATCAGTATAAATTGGGAAGCGTTCATGATGGACTATTTAGAAATTTAATATTTTAAAATTCATATTTTATTTAATATATATATATATTATAATTAAATATTGAATCATGAATTTTTATAAATTTTTGTAAATTTTTATAAATACATAGTCGAGGACACCCGAAAAAGGAGTTCGGTGGATTATCTTTTTAAATTTCAACTTTTTTTTATAAAAAAAAGATAAAATTGATGAGGAAAGTGATTCATGTACTTCCAAAATATTGCTATTTTCAAAATTTAGTATATTTTATGCATTTTCATTTTTAATTTTTCAAAATTATTATTTTTAAAATAATATATAAAGGGGGAAAAAATTATGTGATTTATGTTCAACTTTGAGCCCATCTTCAATCTTCTTCTGTCATTTCCACAAACACATGGAAAACGACCCGCTTCTTCCGCTAAAAACCGGATCTCAGCCGCCGTCTCTGCCCAGCCACCGGCAGAGGGCCTCCGTCACTTCCTCCGTTCCGCCGTCCTCGGTCCTCTGCCCCCTCCCCGAGGAAGGAGAGATTTCCATCCCCCTCTCCAGCCCCAGCACCGTCACCGCCGCCTCCTCCCTCAAGGACCTCCTCATCTTCGGCCAGTTTCCACCTTCTACCGACGGCGAACCTGACGAATCCGCCCCACTTCACTCGTCTTACTCTCCTCCCGCCTCTCCCCTCTCCGGCAATCCCAACTCCTCTTCCTCCTTCACCGCCTCCGCCCATGCCTGGCTCAGCGACCCCTCCGCTTCGCGAGGGAGGAACAACCTCCACCGATCCCGCACCGCCCCAGCCATCTCCGCGATCAATGAAGTCGGAGGTTCCCATGTCGACACCCCTGATCGCCCCTCCATCATCACCCAGGCTTTCCTCCTCCTCGTCGTCTACCTCATATTTGGGATCTCCATTTACACCTTCAATCGCCATCACTTCGTCGCCAAAGAGACCCACCCTGTTGTCGACGCCCTCTACTTCTGCATCGTTACTATGTGCACCATCGGCTACGGCGACATCACCCCGGTTACTGCCTCCGCCAAGATCTTTTCCATCATGTTCGTCATCATTGGCTTCGGTTTCGTTGACATCCTTCTCTCCGGGATGGTGTCTTACGTGCTCGATATCCAGGAGTCCCTCCTCCTCTCCGCCGTCAACAACCCGATGAAGATCGACGATAAGAAGAAGCATAATCAGCAAAAGAATCACGACCAGCACCAGCACGGACACGACATCGCCCGGAATTATATAATCGACGTCAAGAAGGGGAGGATGAGGATACGGATGAAGGTAGCACTTGCGCTCTGCGTCGTCCTGCTCTGCATCGGCGTCGGCACCGGCGTGCTGCGCTTCGTGGAGCAGCTTGGATGGCTCGATTCCTTTTACCTCTCTGTGATGTCTGTGACCACCGTTGGGTACGGGGACCGAGCATTCACAACGCTGCCGGGCAGGCTATTTGCGTCACTGTGGCTCCTAGTTTCCACTCTCGCCGTCACTCGTGCATTTCTTTACTTAGCTGAGGCGAGAATCGACAAGCGGCACCGGAAGATAGCAAAACTGGTGCTCTGTAGAGACATGACTGTCGCAGAATTTCTCGCGGCTGATATGGGCAATAAAGGGCTCGTCACGTAAGTTACTTTCCTCTCCTGTGTTCTTCCTTATTTTGATCTATTTATATAAGGTTTTTATTGCTTGGTTTCTCACTGCCGGCACGAATACCATGAGAATTTGGAGTTATTTAGGAGGAATCCTGACAAACTGAAGCTTAGTGAGCTAAAAGAAGATTCAGACACATGGCAGATGTGTTAAAATTGACATCGTGTATAAGTTCCAAATAATGAGTCAGAATTGGTCTGCATTGACTCAAGGATTTGCTTTTCTAGATCTCATCAGCACAATTTTCACCATGGTTTTACTGGCTCCTTCCTTTAAATGTCTAAATAGTAATTGACCTTCTAACTTAAGGAGGTGATTGGAGAAAGATGCAAAGGGTTATTTTCTTTTGCACAGAAATTTGCTTGGCATAATTTTGTAACCCGTTAGTTGGTGAAAAAGGAAAAGAAAGAGTGTTGTTGAGAGGCTAAACAAGATTTAGTAAAATTTCATATCGAACAGTTAATGTTTGTGTCTTTTTTAGTCATATGACTCATATCTTGTTACTGGAATTGGAAGAAGATGGGAGACTTGAGGAGCAGCGTGATAAATGCAACAATAGGTGAACTATAAGGTTTCATTATAGATTTTTATTTGAGAATAAGTGGCCAAGGCAAGTATATATATTTCAGAAAGTTCAAAATGATACAAAAAAGAATTTATGTTATGCAGGATTGGATTCACTATAAAAAATCAATAACATTATTCCTGTGCTTGTAGTGTGAGGAATATGAAAACAGTGTTCCTTTACTTGCTAGTAATTGTTGATGGTTTAAGAATTTCTTTCACTTGTGAGAAAAAGGCAGATTTTAAGGGCATTCACTAATAAGGGAGTGAACATTTTCCAGATGCTAAGAAATGCCTTTATGATCGAGATATTAATCTGGTTAAGGCCTTGCTATGCTGCCAGATGATGATATTAATAGCCTATCACTCTCACCTTTTATGTTTCTTTGTGCTTATATTGTTGTTTGAGTAGCTTGGAAAATTTCAATATTTTACATTGGACTATGTTCTTTAGGTATCCATTTTTCCCTCTTCCCCACTGTGCTTAATTTTAGATTTGTCTCGCATTGAGTAAATGAAGCATCATTTAAATAAGAGTTAATAAGTGTTCTATAGTTTACCATTAGGCTTGGTTGACTTGGGTGGAAAGTTCCATGGTGGAGGGGTAGACTCATCCTTGAGCTTTAAACTAAAGACAAAAAATAAAAATACGATCATCAGATTGTTCATTCTTATCTTCCTCCTTGGATAAGAGGCGTGGTGGCAAGCAGCTGGGTAATTTTCCAAAGCAGCGAGGGTTCGATTCCCGCGCAAGGTGTACTTGCTGCGATCAAATTTCTGGTGTGCATGGGTGTCATGTTAGAAGCTGTTACGTTTCCTGGATTTACTTGGATTTACTTGATGGGTGGAACGTGGGACCAAACTGTTACTTCAGGATTAGTCGGTTGTAAGATCGGGATACCTGGTTGGTGTGTGTGTGCGCAACTAAAATCTAGTTAATCAGCAAGTGTGATCGTGCTTCCAGTTTGTTGTGATTGAGTCTTTACAACATAACCGTTTCCTGAAATCAGCAAGTAGTTGTTTGCATCTCAAGTTGTCTCCTTGAATTTTTTAGACTCGTAACTCATCGAACTATCCTACTATCTCTTTATGCAACCTTTTCTACTTATTACTATCTTTTTTCTCTTTGTTCCGGTAATTACCTGACTTCTTGTTAACCCTTGCTCAATAATGTTTGCAGTTCTCAGATCTAATGTGGATTATTTATCTGCTTTATTCTGTTCTATTTTGCTCCAACAACAATTTCTTCAGCCACCAAATACTAATTTTTTTTCTTCCATATTACTTCCTGCAGCAAATCAGAATATGTGATATACAAACTCAAGGAAATGGGAAAGATCTCTGAGAAGGACATCATGTTGATCTGCAACCAATTCGACAAGCTAGACGCCGGAAAATGCGGAAAGATCACCCTCTCAGATCTTACTGGGAATCATCACTGACAATTCTTAAGAAAAAAGTAACATTACAAGGATGCATGCTCGCAGTTCCTGCGTTTCTCTTATTTATGCTTGGGTACCATCTGCGATAGGAACAAAGTTGCAGCCTAAATATGTCGAAGAAAAAATCCCATAAAGTTGTATAGGTTCTACAAAGGGACAGCCTCAGGCTCGATCGCTTGTGCCTGAGAACTTGTACGTAGGTAAGCAGTAGACTTTTTTATGCCATACTTCATGTAGATTCTATAGCTCACTCGATAAATGTTATGTCGACATTGACATGCTTCTTCCCCGGAATATACCACTTAATTGATTCACATCAGATTCACTCATTCAGCTGTAGAGATTGTCTGACTTTGATTATCCTTTATTTCTAAAGGTGTTCAAGCTAACACGTACACAAGATGTGTGAGTCGTGGTAATAGAATAAAAGATTAATTTTTTGACAGATTTATTTTAATAGGATAAAAGATTAATCCTTAACGTAGGCTTATTTTCGATAAAAAAAAAAAACTTCAACCTTTTTGCTAGTACAAGGCGATTTATTCATCTTCTCTATTAATCCATTTTCAACGTCTCTATTAATCCATTTTAATATCAATACAGTGAGATAAATCATAAAAATTATTAGTCCGGATATTATAATTAGTACATTGAGAGGGAAGGGCACATGGATTTTATCCAATTTTAACCTCCAGACTTTATGGGGTATCGTCTACGCACTAATCATCAGTTTATCTTGCAAGGATTACTTGGATGGTCCTCTTAAAAAAATAATTAACGAGGTTTTTTCAATCTCGGACGATCGGTCCGATCACACGGGAATTTTCCATTAGACGTCAGGGTAAATTGGGAAATACTCGCTGCAGGCGGTCCAGAAGTCCAACATTTCTGGGTTTGCGCCTTATTTAGAGAAAAAATTCTTGTAAAATACATCGTAGTTGGAGATCGAACCGCGAATGCTTGGGATGACAACTAATCGCCCTTCCGCTGCATCACAGTCTGAGGGTGCTACCTCTTAGCTTGGGTGGTCGATTATAGTCCCCACATGTATAGTTAGTGCGTGAGTGTTGCCACCTTGAAATCTGAGGGTTAAAATATGACAAAGCCAGTGTGCCTATCCCTCTCCCCACACTAGTCACAACATCCTAGCTAATAGCCCTCGTGATTTATTTTCTCTGTATTGATCTTGGGACGGATTAGCTAGGATGATGAGCGAATCATTTTTTTGTCATCTTGGGTGACTGATTATAAATGTATATCTGCTTACGTATAATTTATATAATTTGGGAACCAACTCTGATTTCATAAGTGTAATCATCTGGGCTAAAATCTGATGCGTGAGTCGTGGGCTCATAATGAGCTGAAGTCGTAACATCTGGGCCAGCTGGCGGGCTGATGAGACCTCTGTTAATTAAACTAGACATGCAGGCCGCATTGTTTATGTCGCACCAAGGGAATTATGCAGCGCGTCGCATTGAGTTCTGTTTAAGATGTTAAACGGTTGCGGATGCCCCTTATTAAAGACGGACGCCGCGGTCGCGTGTCACTGCCGAAAGGAAGAGAAGCTGCGGCGGAAGTGATCGTGAGGCGAGTCTAACCTTGTGGCGGCATGGTATGGATGATGATTTCTCCATTGTTTTTTTTGTTTCTATTTTTTTCTCTGTGTCCTTTTGTCGATAGTTTTGCTCTTCCGCTAGGGTTTGGCCGTGGTTGTTGTTTCTCTGCGTGACTCTTTCTATCGGGTGCTTATTTGGTTTCAGTTTTGGAATCCCGAGGTTTTTACACACTTAAATCGGATTCTTATCTTTTTGTTTTTCTCGAAATTTTTGTAGCCAGAAAAATGCTTCATGCTACCGCTTCTGCCTTGTGTGAGATTTCCATTGTTCATCCTGGCCAGATTCCGATTGATCGATTAATTTATTCATGTGCTATATTGAGCAAATTATTTTCGTTTTTCGATATTTTTGTTCGGTATGAGTTTTGTGCTGAGATCTGAATCAGGCAAACAAAAAAAAACTTTGTTGTAGTCATGCCTTGGGAAGAAGAAGACTTCAACTAGATATGCTAGTTGTTATATACTTGAAAAATAATTTGGTTATTTACTTTTTTCTACTGCCAAAGAGGAACATTTACGGTGGATTGAATTTTCGTTTGTTTTCTCTTCCATTGAGCTTATCTCCTTCCATTACTTGTATTGATTGGTTCATCATTTTCATTACACAGTCATGCTTGTAGCTGTATCCTCCATTTACCTTTGTTTTCAATAATTTGATAAAGATACATGTCATAGCAGTCATGTTAATGAGACTGTTATGTTTACTAGCTTATAACTTTAGTTTATTTGTTTAGGATATCTTAGGTTATGTTTGACAACTAGCAGAAATATATGCATGGTAATCAAGATTGTGATTCTGACCTTATGAAACTAATATAAATAATCCAAATCATAAGTGGGATTTGACTTAGGCTTGGAATTTATGATCTGTTCCTATGCTACCTCATCGTTCCTAGCTAGTATCTCAGTCACTTTAAGAATTATATTGTATTGTTCAACTATTATCAAATCAATAGTTTTAGTTATGCTTCATGATACCAGGATGCCAACGTTTAATGTGTTCATCTTAATAATGTATATTGAAAGTTAGTATATATGATAGATTATAAATGTCAAAAAATAATTCTACAATAATTTAATTGTACTGTTGGATCTTAAGCTACGCCCCAATCCCGTGATCCACTTCAACCCTATGATGTGAACACATTAACCTCTTCTGGTTCCTAGATAAGATCCCGGTGTTGACAATCTTGAATATTTGTATTGCTTTTCCTTAGGATGATCCAGAGCTTGAAGCTATTAGACAACGGAGAATGCAGGAGATAATGGGCAAACATGGCGCTGTAAGTTATGTTTATCGATGTTGGAGTGTAAAAATTGCTGAGTTTGTGACTAATATTCTTTGGCCTTTTTGTCAGGGTAATCAACAAACTGGCGAGCAACAGAAAGTACAAGAAGAAGCCAAAAGGTTTGTTAATGTTTCATTTGGAATTTAGTTAAATGGAAGTTTAATGAACCACCTATCTGTAACTTGAAATGCAGGAAGCAGAGGAACGTAGGCAGTTGATGCTGAGTCAGATATTGTCAACTGAGGCGAGAGAAAGGCGTAAGTGTTTTATTAGACTACTTTTCATCGTTGTTACTCACTATTTGTCTGTGATTGTTCCATCATGCCTTTATATATTGCTCTTTTATTTTGTTGGATATGAAAAATTATTTTCTCCTCCATGGACTCTTCCCCTGTGATGAAAAATTTCTTGGAACCTTAGCATGTTTATAGCACATTTATACTGCAACTGTCAAAATCAATGTCTTGATGGTACATCTAGGAGTTTGGCACCCTAAGATTAGATTAGTCTTGTTGGATTAGGGATTTGTATTCAATCTAGTACTCGATTAAAAACTATCTGAAGAAAATGTTATACTGGCGTTGAAGAAATAACTTCGTGTTATATATTAAGATTCACTCTGGATCATGAACTTGCTGATTATCTTGAGAGTTACTAGGTTTAGGATTTGGGCCTATAAATATATAGTGAGTATGAAAATTTGTTATGAAGTTTGTAGATTGTTAGACTGGTAAATGATATCAATTGGAAACTACTGTTTCCTTTTTGTTTAGGGTTTAGGGATTATGTATTTTTAACAATAGATATTCAACTATTTACATATGGTTCACCACTGACAATAGTTCGGTTTGTGTAGTTGCTCGTATTGCATTAGTGAAGCCTGATAAAGCAAGAGGTGTGGAAGATGTTGTACTAAGAGCTGCTCAAATGGGACAGATATCCGAAAAGGTACCCATTAGAACAATCGCAGATCCTGCTTATTACATGATGATGCATTCTTGAAGTGATTACCATGTTTGGTTTTAGGTTTCTGAAGAAAGACTTATTTCACTTCTGGAGCAGATTAACAGCCAAACAAGTAAACAGACAAAAGTCACCGTAAGTTGCCTTTTAAGTCCTTGACACAATTGTTTTCTTATTCTGGTTTCGGAACCGTATCAATCACGATGCTCTCTCCTTTCCAGATCCAAAGGCGTCGAAGTGTGCTCGAAGATGATGACTAGCCGGGATCATTCATTGAGATGTTTGTGATCTTTTGGTAATTAACTCGCGTAAAATGGTGTCGCTGGATGATGCATGAACTGTTTTTGAAATAACTTGGTTATGTTCTGGACCTGTTTTTCTTGGCAAATCAACCATTTGCTATCTATCACATTGAACTATGCTTTTATGTCTCACTTGTGAGTGTGAATTCCGTAGTTGAAAACTATTTTTTTTAAATCATGCTTCATGTGAAAAAATATCTTGATGATGTGGATTATCATATCAAATCAAATATGATCAAACATGACAAAAAAGATTATCATTTACAACAATTACTCTAGGTGCAATTTTGAAATGGCTTCAAATTATTAAGCATTATGGAGCAATATTATTGACAATTGCAATTTCAATTAAGTTGAAATTGTCGAAAAGTTTAATTATAAATGTTCATTATTGTAACTTAAATATTAAATTTATTTAAAATAAAAATGGAAAATAAAAAGAGTTCATGAACCAAATAAAATCAAAATGAAGTAAAGTATATATGTTAAATCAATGTTTCAATTTTTATTTGGATTTTTTTTAAAAATAATTAGCCTTAAGATCGGTTAGTTTAACTTTAAGCTGGTTAAAAAAAAGGTGACCCGTCTACTCGATCCAATTAACATCTCAAACAATTGGACAACCTGCCATCGTGCCCGAAACCGCAAGTGCATTAATCCTTCGACTGCCTCCCCTTATCGAATTTTTTATAGGTTCAATTTGGATCCGCTCCGATAACTCACCAATCCCATTAATATGGCAACGACAAAGATCGGAAGGAGTACCATCCGCTTTCTGCTGTCACCTTGAAGCGATTCGCTTCGCTTCCGCCCAATTACCATCCGAAACCGAAACCCTAATCGCCCGCACGCCCTGTTCCTGCCGCTCGCCCTATCTCGAGGAGCCTTCGATTCGATCGCCCCTTTCTCCAGGGTCGCGCCTGTCTTCCTCCGGAGCTCCGAATAGGGCTCCGACAATTTTTACGCTTCGTTACGAACTTACGATCCCGCAAGACTTCGTTTTCGAATCAACCAACTTGCTTCTCTGGACATAAAGGTAGCTTTTTTCCCTGCTCGTCTCGGGGTGCAACCCGTTGTTTGCATTGTGTACTTATTTGATCGTTAATATGCCCCTTTGTTGCACTTTTGATTTATTTTTTTTGTTTATGCTCAGTTATTGCTGGTATTTAGATATGGTTTTGATTATACATATGAAAAACTTGTTGATTTCGCATCGTACAATGTTTTACTCGATTAAAAATTTGATCTTGTTGTTTGTTCTTATGTGGTAGAAATTGGCATGCTTATTGATATGATGAGTTTGTGTAGAGGAGGCAGCTGTAGTCAGCGAGGCGATCGATTATATCTCATAATCGACTATGATGGATGCAAATGACAACACTGAAATTACTGTCCACAATCCAAGAGCTCGGAAGTTGAGATCCTTAGTTTGGAATGATTTCACCAAGGAGAGAAGACCAGATGGGAGTTATGTTGCTATATGCAATCATTGCAAGAAGCAGCTTACAGCTAGCAGCAGGAGTGGTACTACTCATCTAAAGAACCATCTTGTTATCTGCACGTCCACCAAGCGAGGTAAACGCAAGAAGCTGGTGGTTCGCCGCCTTGTTCTCAAGTCTAACGATGCCAAGAATGAAGGTGGTATGAGTTCCGAGCACTCCCAGTTTGATCAGGAACTGAGCCGGCAAGATCTTGCCCGCATGGTCATTCTGCATGGTTACCCATTCAACATTGTTCATCATGTTGGTTTCAGAACCTTTGTTAGAAACCTTCAACCGCTGTTTAAAATGGCATCTGCTGATATTGTGAAAGCAGATTGCATGAAGATGTATGAGAATGAGAGGCTCAGGTTGCATGAAATGTTAGACAAACTACATTCTCGAGTTAGCATCACAGTCGATATGTGGAAATCCATTGCAGACATGGACTATGTGTGCTTGACCTGCCACCATGTTGATAATGATTGGAGACTTGAGAAGAAAATTCTCAATTTCTTTCCTCTTGGGCCTTCTGAACTGGGGTTGGATGTGAGCAAAATTATATTGGAGAGGTTGCAGGAATGGAGTATTGATGGAAAGCTATGTGCTGTAGTTCTAGACAACTGTAGCGCCAGCGATTTGGTTGCGAGTGAGCTTATAGGGTGCCTCCGTACGAAAGGTTTTCTTATTTCAAGTGGTGATCTATTTTCTGCTCGGTCCTGTGGTCATTTGCTGAATCTCATTGTTCACAAAAGTCTAGAAGTAGCATGTGAAGTCATTGATAGAGTTCGTGTGGGTGTGCAATTTGTAAAAACCTCACCCGAAACGCTATCCAAATTTCAGAAAGATGCAGAGCAAATAGGCATCCTAGAAAAGCCATTGGTTCTTGATGCTCCATCTAGTTGGCCGTCGACATATATTATGCTTGAAACTGCATGTCATTATCAGGAGGCTTTTAAACACTTGGCAGAAAGTGATCCGGACAATGCAAGCTTTCTTTCACCCAAGGATTGGGAAGATATTAGAGCGATTGTTGAGTGTCTAGATGTGCTTTACCAGGCTTTGGAGAAGTTCTCTGCCACAAGAATTCCTACTGCAAATCTATACTTCAATGACATGTGTGGTATTCATTTTCTTTTAAAGACCTGGTGCAAGAGTCCACAATCTTTTGTTGCATCCATGGCTAAGGAGATGCTTGAGAAATTTGAACGATATTGGGACTCGAGTAGAATGTTAATGGCAATTGCATCTGTTTTAGATCCACGCTACAAGATGAAGTCCGTCGAGTACTTCTTTAAGCAAATTTGTGATGATGCATTTGAATCTAAAACAAGGATTGACAATGTTCGTGACAGCTTTATAAATCTGTACAACGAGTATGTGGGCCACTCTGCAAATTCTTCAAAACTTCAAGCCTTTTATGCCGGGAACAGTAGTGGCTATAATGGGAATGAATATGTAATGGTGGAGAATATAAGACATCTCGAATAACATTATCTGATACACAGCGTGGATTAGATCAGTATCTTAAAGAGACATCCTCTGGTCATCCAGCAAGGTCTGATCTCGATATGTACTTGGAGGAGGCTGTTCATCCTTCAAAAGGTCCTGAAGATAATTTTGATATCCTAGCGTGGTGGAAATATAATGCTGCCAAATATCCGGTGCTTTCTATGATGGCTCGGGATATTATGGGTATTCCTATATCAGTTGTTCCACTAGATAGCGAAGCAAGAACTCTAAATCAGTATTTAAGTTCGACTGATCCAGTGACTATAGAATGCTTGATATGTTCTCAGGATTGGATAGGAGATGAAGCAGACGGTAGGGACAAATTTTAGATATTATTATCCTTTGCTTCTAGTTAGTTAATATTCCTAACACCTCATCTTTTATTTTGTTAGTGTCTCCTGTGGATGCTGTAACAGTTGTTCCTTCCTCAACTTTCTTGGAGACCAATGGTGATGAATGCATGCTACCTGGTAGTGGTGACTAAGACTACTAAATTTGCTGTTGATTTCTAGCATCTGCGTTGCCTTTCTGGAGCTCGGGATGCTTGCCCTCTAGCACTTAAATTTAGCTTTTTGGAAGCATATGTATCATTTATTATCCTCCATGATAACTTCTTCATTGTATAGACAAATGTGTAATTCACAGTGAGTGATGTCTCGCGTTCGGGTGCACAAAATTAATAAAGCAAAAAAAAAAAAAAAGACTTGGGACGTGGACTGACTGTTGTTGCATCATGCACCATCGTGCCATAACTGCAGATTGGCTGGGCCACTGGAACGTCTCGTGTTCTCTTTATATTTATATTTATGTTTTCATTAAAAAAAAGGTGTTTTGTTTCATTAACTAATCCATTACTTGATCACTCATGTTAATTACCTATTTAATGAGTATCTGTCTCTTTCGTCTGCGTTCTGCTTCGAATCGACGGTTGCAGTCGTGCAACGTAAAAGGGTGGGAGGGAGGGAATAAAGACAAAAAGAAGGAAATCCACCGCCTTCGCGTACGACGACGACGGCCGCGATTGTCGCTGTAGTTCCAGTGGGTGGTAGGGCATCCACCGCCTTCAATCTGCTACCCTCCTTCTCCAGTCAAACTCCCGCCCATCCCTTTTAAAATTTAATTTTCTATTCAATTTCTCAGATCGCTTCGTTCTCCTACTCTGCCTCTCATTATTGTTTTTGTCGGCCAAAGTTTCGATTTTGACCGGAGATTTCCGATAAAGGGCCGGCCTTTGGGATTCAGGGAAGAAGAAGGAGCGTATAAATCGTTATCCAGTGCTCCGTCATGCCGAAGAAGAAGAAGGCGGTGGCTAAGCGCAGGAAGAAAATGACCGCCGCCGCCGCCGCCGCCGCCGCCGCCGTCGCCGTCGCGGATGTTGCTCCTAATGGTCGCTTCGTTTTCTTTCTCCGCCGTTCGTAGTTTGCCTGCTTGAACTCTTTTTGTTTGTGTATTTGATTCTTCAGATCATGCGTATCACGACGATGGGGCGCCGCCTCCGCCTGAGGAAACCAAGGAACACGATGGCGGATCCACGGCGTCTTCTTCCTCTGCATCATCGTCGCCTCGAGAGCACCATTGTTCTCCATCTGCCGAAGAGTTTCCTGGATCTGAGCCCGTTGCCTTTAACGGATCAACTCCAGGATTGGTCTTAGTTGAGAACGACCTAGATGAGGAAGAAACTTCTATTGTTGTAGAGGAAACAACTTTCAGCTCTACCACAGAGTTCTTTTCTAAATCCGAGGGTTCCCTTATCGAAACTACTAAATATGACAAGGAAGATCAGGGATCTGTTGTTCCTGTGGAAAAGATTGTTGTTTTGGCTGAAGAGGAAATGCAAAGCGATGAGATTGCTTTGGCTGAAGTTCAAGAGAAACTAGTGCTGCTTACGGATGCACATGAGACTGTCGAAGACCAACTCGATGAGAGTCATGGAGATCATTGTTTTGGTGGCAAAGCTGAGTCTTCACTCACCACTGAGGTTCTGAAGTCCTAGTTTTATGGTGCTAATTTCATCTATCTCCATTAGTGTACTGATTAGGAGCGAATGACCTGTTGTTACATGTAGCTTACTCCGTCTCCTCCGGTGGTAGCTTGCCCGACGACGTGGTGGAGTTGCTGTGGATTGCTCGACCTCTTTGCAGGTTCAGGGAGATAAAGGTAAATGCTTAGTTGGAAGATTTACTACCTTCTCAGTAGAATGCCAAGTTTTGAAGAGTTCATCTTGTGCTATGCAGATCTGTTTGTGAAATTGCCATATTGGTGTAAGAAACGTAGTTGTCCTGTTACTACCATCCGTTCTTGAAAGTTTTGTTATCTGTCTAAGATAAAGTGAATATGGAGAATATATCTGGCTTCAGGTTAGTTTGAAGCCATTCTCCGTCAGTAGTATATGATTCTATATGTGGTAGCAAATAACTAAACAAAGATGAAACCGTAGGACGTCCAAGTACCACATCCTATGATTAATTATTAGCACATTGGTTTGGCCTAAGAGCAAATACTATGGCATTAGTGTTCTTTGTGTCCCCCTAATTGGTTGATGGCCAAACAATAACATGATGGGTGGATCAACATCTTGAGCAACAATGAAATGTTCCATTTTAAGCCACTATTAGACGAATGAAGCTTGCTGAAGAAATCAACAAATATATTCTAAGCTGACAACCATTTTGAAGCTACTTTGTCTTATAAAACTTAGTGTTGGATCAGCTTAGTTTATGCTTGAGCCGTGTAGATTTATGAGTATGATTTATAGTCCCTTGTTTGGCTAAAATTAAGCAACAAACACACAAAAAGCATTCATCTGCTTATTGTATACTCATTGAAGTTAGCTTCAAAATATTATTCTTGATACTAATATTGTATATAATTCTAGAATGCCGTCTGCGACATGGTTTCCGCACTGTACAAATATAATACCTCACATTATGTTAGCAATGTACTGATAATTAACAAATTTGTCACTAACCACATAGATTTAGGGTAAGTGCTTTATGTATAAGCTATTGATACTTCAAAATTCTTGTGATTCTTTGGGCAAAATTGAGTTGCCTGTGAGAGAACCCTTTTAACACAAATTCAAGCATTGGCATTTCAATACTCCAGGTTGACATCCAAAATCCCTTTTAAGATTATTCTAAAATTCAGGTTTTAAAGTTTTTTCTGTATCTTATGCAGTGCGTTTTTAGTGATGCAGAACCTTGGGCTTGTTCCTTGAAGACCAATGGCCAATATAGAGTTTGAGACAACAAAGTGATGAATGGATATGCAGTTCTTTCTGGGCTTTTATGCAACTTTTGTTGTATTTCTTGCTTGCTTTTGCTGTAGTTAAATTTATGAGCTTCTCGTTGTTATAATAAAACTATTTGGATGTGTATATTCTGCAAAGGGATAAAGAACTTGACATTTTCCTATGTCTTAAGCTACGTCAGTATTCAAATTGAACTCATGTAAGAGGACTGGATCTTTCGGAAGCTTGTGCAGTGAAAAGCAATAGAGAGAATGTGGGGGTACATTGCTGCTTGCTTCTCTTCTGGATGATCTGAATACTTTTCAGAATCAAACTTAATTAAGAAGAAAGGATTACCCTTCAGTGAAGAACCATGTGCTGTTTGTCATGGATAGTAACAAACTACTCTTTGAGTACCAAAATGACCATTGGATAAAGATGTTCACAACCTTACATTACATATTTTTTAGCCTTTTTTGGTAGGGCAAGAATACATCATAGGATAACATCACCACACCATGTGAGCTTCACCTTTTAGTGTTTCAACTTTCACACCACACTTTCAGCGTACACAATAATTAATGTTCACAACTAACTATGAGCAAGAATAGTAGACTACATGGAAGCGATCCCTCGTCACTCCTCGAAAGTTCAAGTGTTTACACTCTTTTTTGGCCATTTCATATTCAGCTTTGCAATCTTCAGCGAGATATGCACATACACCCAATCATACATCTTGTCAACCAACTGGAATAGAGCAACCTTTATGGACTTTTTCATGATAATCATGCCAAAATATGCCCAAAAACCGACTATGAACCCCATCCCAATGAAGGTATAATTCAGAATTGTTTCAAGCTTGTCACCTTCTTCATTTTCTCCTATTTGAGATGGTGAATGATTAGCGCCATCACCAGGACACTCTAGAAGTGGCACACCACAAAGCCCCGCGTTGCCAGCATAGATCGAGCCATTGAAGGTTGAAAATTGACCGCCTGTTGGGATTCTTCCTGACAAGTTGTTGTAGGAGAGATTCAAGAAGTTGAGAAATGTCAAAGAAGATAGGTCGAAAGGAATTTCTCCCATGAGATGATTCATTGACAAGTCAAGAGACTGTAATTCCGTTATGGCACTAAATTTTTTGGAATCCTTCCTGTCAAATGGTTGTTGGATAAGTCGAGGAAGCACAATCCATGTAGCTTCATGATCTCTTTTGGAATCTCACCAGAGAGCTCATTGTTCGACAGGTCTATGCTTGCCATCGCACTAAGAGTTATAGTGTATTCAATGGTTGACCCTTTTGCAGTTATTATAATGTTATCATCGAGGACATATTCTGTGTCACCATTCGAAAAGTAGCTACAAGATGCACATGGAAAATAGTTGCCACTAAAATACAAACCATCACTATAGTTTTGTTTCACAACCATAGAACTAAAATTTGCAATGGTGGATGGTATACTGCCAGTAAGTTTGTTGGATGAAAGATCCAAAATTTGGAGGAGAGCAAGATTTCCTATACTCACTGGAATAGCACCATCGAATGAATTTGAGCTCAAGCGAAGAAACCTTAGCATCGGGAAGCTCCTTCCCATCCATTTTGGTATCGCACCAGAAAAATTATTCCCGCCAAGATCAAGAACAATTAATTCTTTAGAATTTCTTAAGGCATGAGGAAATGGTCCCGACAAATTGTTATTGTTCATATGAAGGGAGTTCAAATGAATTGGATATGAACCATGGCAAATTGGGACTTCGCCCGATAAGTAATTGTTAGATAGGTGTAATATATATAACTTAGTGAAATTGCAAAAGAAAGCCGACAAAGTACCATGAATATAATTATTAGACAACTTTAATTTTTCAACATGTATAAATTTTGCATAGTTCAATGGAATTGTTCCTTCAAAAAAATTATCTGATAGATCCATAGAAAGAGATAAACTAGAAGGTAACTTGCCAGTCAAATTGTTTGAGCTTACATCGAGATCAATATTTGAATTTTTCAAAATGAAATCTGAGAACCAACTTGGAATATTTCCATAAAGCCCAACTCCAGATAAAGACAAATATTTCAAAGTTGTCTGTGTTTGAATCCAAGAAGGAAATCTAGTTCCCAAATGACAATAGCTCATATCAATGAACTCAGCATGAAAAGGAGGAAGCCAATCATCGAATAAAATCAAATCCAAGGAGTTATAAGATATATCCAAATCACATAACTCAGTGAGCTTGGAGAAGTGAGCATCAGTCATGTTGCCCTGTAATAAATTTGATGAGATATCCAGGAATTCCAGTTGAGTTAATTGTCCCAGATTGGAAGGGATTGACCCAGTCAACTTATTGTCACTAATGTACAAGTACTCTAACATGGATCCTTGTGGACATTTAGACAAACCATCAAGTAGGTTTGTTAGTTCTCCACCAATATTATTCTCAAATAAACGCAAACCCTCCAAGTTGCATAGATCGCCCAAACTCATTGGAATCTGCCCCATCAAGTTATTGCTTGATGCATCAAAATACCTTAAGTTGTGAAGTCTGCCAATGTTTCCAGGTATTTGACAAGAAATATTATTATCATATATCAGCAATTCCTCCAAATTGACGAGATTACCCAAAGCATCTGGTATACATCCAGAAAATTCATTATATGACACATCCAAATGTAACAAGCTAGTGAGGTTGCTCAAAACATCTGGTACACGTCCACGAAAATTATTATGTGATATATGCAAATGCAATAAACCAGAGAGGTTGCCCATGCTCAGAGGTATCTCTCCAGTCATGTCATTCAGAGACAAATCTAAATACTTTAAGTGGATTAAATTGCCCATGCTGAGAAGTATCTCTCCAGTGATATGAGTACTGGTCAAATCTAAATGCTCCAAGCAACTAAGATTGACCATGTTCAAAAGTATCGCATCAGTAATATAATTCCTTGATAAATCTAGATACTCAAGACGAAAAAGACCTCCCATATTTAGTGGAACTTTTGTTAAAGAATTACCAGCCAATTCCAAATGCTTCAACTTTCTAGTGACGTTCTCTGAAATATTTCCTTCTATTTGATTACTTGATAAATTATTTGTGCCAGCTCCTCTTGTTGCATCTTGTAGCCCACAATATGATAAAGCAAGATGTTCTAGGAAATTAAATTTAATTTGGTGAAGCCAGGTAGTTGCCGCAGAGAGATCAACACAACTCATGTCTAGATATTCTAGACAAGTTAGGTGGGAGAGCCAACTTATGTCATTTGACGATAGTTCAGGAGGATAACAATAACAACAACTAAGGTCGAGAAAGCGTAGGTTAGAAAGGTTGCCTAGTTGTTGTGGAATTAATCCATTAAAGTTGGCATTGGAAAGGTTAAGATGTTCCAAATGGACAAGCGAGGAAATCATACTAGGAATGTGGGTTGAGTCGAAGTTGATGGAGCTTAAATCCAGGTATTTTAAATGCTTCAATTCAAACAAAGAAGGATTTACCTTACTTATGTAATCGGGAAATGAAGCATATGGATCAACTGGGGAGTGAAGGTTAAGTTTATTGACATGGCCGGTGGTGTTATCACAGGTAACTCCTTTCCACTTGCAACAGTCATAACCGGTCCAAGAAGAAAGCCGGTGATCAGAGTCATACAAGTCAGACTTGATAGCAAGTAGAGCTCTCCTTTCACTCTCCAAGCAATTGATCCCCTCGGATGCATGTGGATGATCATCACAGCATGCTCTAGTGCTAAAAAATAAGATGACTAGGAAGAGAGTAGCATGCATAGAGGAATCATAACTGCCCTTGCAACCACAACTACTAGCCATAGAGTGATTGTGGAAGAGTAGCTAGCTAGATTGAATCACAAGTTGAAGAAAAAAACCATACCTAGCATGCGTATATACACACACACTAGCTAGGTCCTTTCAATTGTGTGCGGAAGTTAGATTTTTCTTTGTTTTTTTATTTGGAAAATGAATTGGATGACTTTGTTGAGCAAAGTCAAGGTCAAATTCTCCTTGGTGAGTAAAGTCAAGGTCTCATGTGGTGAGTGATGCCAGAGTCTCTTTAATAATATAAGTAAAAATCTCCTGTATGGTTTGTTTAGTTAAAGTCCAGCGGCACCGTAATTCCAAGGAAAAAATGATGAATCAGGCTGCAGACAAATTGAACCTGGGGTGACCGGCTCGGCCCCACGAAAGTTTCCCACCGGTCACCAGGATAAATCGGGAAGCGCTCGCGGTGACAATCTAGAAGCCCAGCGGCCCAGGATTCGCGTCCCATTTGGAGCCTGCCCTCACAGTTGACTACATGATCTTCTAGAGGACCAATTTTTATGGAATTTTTAAAAATTTATAAATTATCATAAAATTTGTTTAATGCAATTTCAGTCGCAATAAATTTTATTTTAAAAAAATTACAGAAGAAATATATGAATGAAAAAAATCAAATTGACAATGCAGTTGTTGAACGATTAAATCAAATAAACTTACACAAATGGATGGTTATGGAATATCTATAGCAAATAAATAATCGACGATGCACAATGCAATGATCAACCGAATAGATGGTAGAAAAGGGTTCAATCCAAAATCCAACAAGACGGCCTAACTCTTTGATTTTATTGGAATAAGGAAGATAGAAATAAGGATTTCAATCTACATATATGAGGATATTTAGAGGAGTAAGTTGGTATGGCTCAACTCTTTGATTTCGATGACAGAATTTAGTATGACGATGATCTAGTGGAAGGCTACAGACTTGAGTCGATGTCTTTTGTAACTGTTTCCTATCTTTTGAAAAATATTGGAGGCGGTTTTGGGGTTGTTGTCGGGGATGCAAACTGAGATGATATCGTCGAGTTAGTGTTGGATACTATCTTCGTTAAACGATATTGCTCCGCTACAGTGCTCACGGATAACATCAATTCATTTCTAAGATACGACGACGAGTTCTCAAAATAGCATCATTATGAATTTCGAGACCAGTGAAACTTCTCGTAAGATTTTTAGATTTTGGATGCACAAGATGAGATGAATGTTAATAAATTTTGGATGATAGAATGAATAAATTCAGCATCTAGGATACTCTATTTATACAAGGGAAAAGGTGAGATACCCTTTGGTAAGTGAGTGTAACCTTTGCTTTAGGATTGATCTGAGTCGTTCGATCTGAAGGGTTGTAACCCTTTAGATAGTCCTTTGATTTTAGTCATCAGATCTGGATGGTTGTAACCCTTCAGATCCCCTTTGATCTCAGCTATCAGATCTTGATGGCTGTAACCCTTCAGATCCCCTTTGATCTCAACCGTCAGATTCGATCTGACGCTTCAGATCAAGTATCTTCACCAACGATCAAATCGTAACTCTTCACGATCAAAACTCCAGATCGCGTCATTTGCGATCCAACACTCCTCTTTGATCCAATGGTTGTCATTCGTTCGCTCAATCAGCAGTCCAGTCATCTCTCCTCCTACCCGAGTGTCACGTAGGCACTGCTACATCATATATGACACATCATCCGAGTGTTATGTCACCTAAAGCATAAATTTAAGTTCCCCAATCCTCCTCGCGATGATGCGTAAGTGCGAAGTGCAAAGTGCGCCAACAAAGCGCCCATTGCTCGCATGTGCATGCGCGCCCGTGGCGGGTGGCGGGCTCGCAGGTGCGAGCACCTGCTCGCTTGTGAGAAGAGACCACCTGTGTTTTTCTTTTTTAACTCCGTTAACACATGAATACATATAAGAAAGCAAACACATTCGGAACTTTTAGATATGGGACTATTCCCCATCTACTTCCTTCTTTGTCAATTTTGGACTGATTTTAAATAATTAATTTCTCATTCACTCGTAATCAGGTTTGAGCAAATTAATAGTCTAAATTCATATACGCGAAACGTAAATTTCGTTTTTGAAGTCAATTCTGGTTTTCATCGATTGATGATACCTCGATTTTCCTTTGAAAAATTATATTTGATCTTTTTTAACCCAAATATCCAAAAAAAAAAAAAAGAAATGATAAGGTATAGGATAATATCATTTCACGCACCACGCAAACTTCAGCTTTTATTGTTTCAACTTTGACACCACACTTTCATCATACACAATGACATTCACAACTAAATTAAATATGAACATCACATGGAAGTCATTCCTCGTTGCTCCTTGAAAATTCGAAAGGTTTAAGCTCTTTTTGGCCTTTTGACTTAAGCTACCACTTTCCAAACTTCAGTGACAGTTGCACATACATCCAATCATACTATCCGGAAGAGAGTAATCCTTGTGGATTTTTTCATGAATATTACGCTCAAATATGCCCAAAAATCAACTATGAATCCCGTAACAACAAAGGCATAATCTAAAATTCCTTCAAGTTTATCATCATCTTCTTGAGATGGTGAATGATTAGCTCCATCACTAGGACCTTGTGGAAGTGGCGCACCACAAAGCCCATGTTGCTCGACAAGTTATTGTGGGAGGATTCTCCACTCATAGTAGATAGGCTGAATGGAATTTCTCCACATAAAAGGTTCGTTTTGACAAGTCAAGAGGCTCCAATTCTACCACAGCACCAATATTCTCTGCAATCCTTTCTGTCAAATGGTTGTTGGATAAGTTGAGGAGCTACAATCCTTGTAGCTTCGTGATCTCTTTTGGAATTTCACCGGAAAGCTCATGAATTGATCGACACTTGTCACTACACTATGAGATGTCTTTGTCTTCTTTTAAAAAAGACTTTTTACCAAATTACGTACGTGAGAATTAAGAATTATCAAAAGATATACTGAGATTTCCTTTTTATCAAAGGACGCATCAAATTTAGTGATCTTCCTCTTATACCTCTCTTGCCAAGAATTCTCTTTCTCAGTTAGAATTCCGAGACATCTAAATCCGTTTTTTCAGGCTTTTCAATTTAAAATAATATATCATGGGAATCGGCTAAAAAGTATAAGGTAAACAAAGAAAAAATATTTCAATTAAAAGAAACATCTCTTCCAATATGATTTCAGAAATATAAAGATATGTTTCTTTATATTTGATTAATATAAATTAATATATTAAATAATATAATATAAATATATTACTATATAAAAAAACCTATCACAATACATGATTTCAGGTTCAGAACCACGCTGGTCCAGAAGTCAAATGACTTCAGACCAAACGTGGACTTAAATTTTTTTCATTTTAAAAATATTTATTATAATATTTAATCATGATTTATTAAATTAATTATTTATAGGATAATCTTTTATATAATTCTACAAGTTGTGACAAAATCCTCTCATTTTATTGAAATGTTCAGGTATGATCAAAACATGCCTACATTTGTTTAAACTTGAAATAAGAAGATTCCATCTGGATACTACCTAAATACACAATGCATAGTAAAATTGGGTTCCTTGCAGACCATCAACTCATATTTTCAGAATTTACTGCAATAGAACTTTTGTAGGTCCATCAGTGGGTTTCGGTGGAAACTCACTGATGGACCTAGGATATTTGGATTTCTCAATACTCGATATTACTAGTTAGAGTTGAGCTAGAAGATTGTCACGACCCCAGAGGCACATGCTTACTCGAAAATCGGGCAGCATCTCCCCTGTACGGCGGATAAGTTGGGGCAAATATACAAATACTCCAATCACAAAAGATGGCTCAGCCATCATAAGTGAAAATAAAAACATCACCACGCAGTTTTATATCAACACAAAAGATAACGGGTGGCTCAGCCACCTTAAACATAAAAGAAACTACAACCCAAAGAGAACTCAAATGTCTCTGTAATAACGACAAAACATGTCCGAATACCTGATAAACAAATAAAATGCGAAAACTCACCAAATACCAAAATAAAGCAACTAAACCAAATGCGGAAAATAACTCAACTCCGGGGACTGGCAACTGAATCCTCTCCTGGCTCCAAGAAATGCAACTACCTGCTATCTGAAACAAAAAGAGAAAGCAGGGGTGGTGAGTCCGTGCGGACTCAGCGGGTATATAAGCAAACAATAAGCATGGCATAACAAAAGATGTAATAAGTAGAGAATCAACAAGGTACAGTCTCTAGGAAATAGAAGATCACCTAATCATGTAACAAACAACACAACATAATATCAGAACGTATTCAGCATGTATAAAGCAACACAATAAGATAATATCAACTTATGGATGCATGTCAACCAAGTGCAACAATCATAGCTCATATAAATGCAACAAACACAAAAAAATGCATAAATGAAATACGTATGCATACGATGCAATGTCATGTGTCACCTCTGACGCCAGTCAAGCCGCCAACACATCCCATCTGTGTGACCGAGTGGGTAGGGCTGTGATAACTGTACGCACTCCAACGAATACCACAGAAATGTGTGGTTGAGTGGATAGGATGCTGGAGAGCCAACACTCCAAACCCCGATACATAGGGGGAGCTATCAACAACTCTAGTATCCCTCGAAAAACAACGGTGAGGGTATTACTGCTTGCCTACAACTGCAACATGTGTGGCTAACAGGACAGTTGCTCGCACTCTAGCAACTATCACGACAACAAGTGGTTGAGTGAACTGAGCAACTAAATGACTAATGACGGCTTATCCATATGTGTTATAATACGGAAAAAAAGAGGGCTAAAATGCTAATTAACATGGCTTAAGGGTATCATTTGGATACCCTGAATTCTAGGGTTAAATTGCAAAAATTACAAGTTCCTTAAGAACCCTTATTTCCTCTTTTGTCCCTTGCGATCCGGTCGGAACTCTTCGGCTGCTCGCGAAATCTCTAAAACCAGAGAGTTAGTTTTCTTCCTTCTCTATTTCTTATTCTTCTTCCTCCGACACTTTTTCTTCTTCGCCGAGCGCACGGGAGAATGATCGACAACCGGTCGTAGATCTCCACCTCACCTCCGACTTGGAGTGATTCCCCCTTCCTCACGCGTTTGGCCTTGAAGCTATACGTTCGTTGAGGGTTGGCCAGCATCGGGCGAGACCTAGGCAGTTCACCAGGCGAGGGCAATCGGTTGATCCCGATCTACCAGGTTGGTGGTTTACTCTTTTATTGTCATAGGTTAGATCTGATGGAGTTTTGATGGAGTTGATCGCAAGCCTTGTTCCTATCCCGAATCTTGAATTGCAAGTTTCTTTGACAGGGTTGGATCTGGGGGTGCTCGGCGGGCGAGTTGGAGTTGGAGTTAACATTTCCGTTGGGGTAGAGGAGGCTTACCAGCGCCGACCATCAGTCAGGTAAGATTCGGGTCTGTGAATCTGTGTTGGATCTTGATTTGGTGAAGGGATGGTTGGTAGCTTTTGATTAGTAGTTTCACCGTGTATGCTTAAGTGGTTGAAGCTATTGGGTTAAACCTGTGATCCCTCCTTTATCCTCTTTCTTTTGCTTTGATTATTTCTTGATGAGTCTAGGGAATTCTGCTTGGATTATCGCTTTGATTCATGTGGTTCTTACAGTTTCTTTGTGGTTGTATTCACTGTGAGATCTTCTCAGAGTTTAGCTCTGTTGGTTTCGATCCGAAATTTGGGTTTTTGAATCTCTGTTCTTGATATGGATTGATACCGTGGGCCTTCTATTGATGGTTGGTTTGATTGGTTCGATTTTGAGCTGGGATTAGTTTTAGGAATTGATCTGAGGATGTAATTGAGATAGGAGTGTAGATGTCCTTCCTGTTTGATTTCAGGTAATGGCAGCAACTTTGTACTCTGCCGTGAGGAATGAAGTTTGGATGCTATTTGACCTGATGGTGGTTTTTGTTTTTTTTTATCACAAGCTTGTTTGGAGTTCTGTTATGTTGCAATCAGATTCTTGAGGATTAGGTTTGGTGCTTATGATTGGATTCTGAATTCATGGCTTAGGGTTTTGATCTTCAGAGGTTGGAGAGATTAGATCTGTGTTTTACTAGAAATTATTAAGCTTGGTATCATGGATGTAATCTTAAAGTGGATTAGGTTAGCTTAATCTGGATTAGGATCGACTTAATCTGGATTGGTTTAGCATTAATCTGGATTTGGGTTGACTTGGTCTAGATTCGAGATTTGCTTAGTGTGAATTGGGTTAATGCGAAGTTAAGAGTTGATTCCAATACTAGTAGTGTGTATCTTAACTGATTTGTAAATTATACAATTAGTTAAGTTGTATTTGTTTTGATGCAGGGATTGAGTTGATTCACTCGTCGCAGATATTCTTTTGGACGAGGGCCTCTCGTCACCTGTGGACTTCTATACAGGAGGCGGGTATCTCTGACTCTTCTTTTAGATTAGCCACAGATATATGCTTGATATGCTTTGTTTAGCAATAGAGTAATAGATTATGGTATAACTCTTCTATTTGTCTTGCTGATACTGTTTGTGCTATACCTGACATGTGATACCTATACCTTTAGGACTTAGGTTATAGTGCATGATTTACGATCCTTGCATACCATGTTGATATAGGTTGACTAGATAGTGGATGCTGTTTGACCAGTGTTATGCATCATCGTGCACTGTGCATCATTGTCGATCAGGGGTCCCCTCTGTGGGTGAGTCAGGTCGACAGTCAAACTGACCTACCCATACGACCATTCATGGGTTAGTGGTTGACGGAGTATTGGGTAGTGTGCTCTGTGCTGCTCCGCTCATGCACTCAGAGATTAGTGAATCGGAGCGTGGTAGCAGGCAGAGATCCCTCCTTGAGTAGACCACATACCAGGAGATGAGAGGGAGAGGTCTCTCCCCCATTTATATACATGGGGTAGGGGTAACACTCAGACAGAGATGTCCTCCAGAGATGACCTGGGGCTGATAGAGATATCGCCAGGATAGGTCATGGAGTAGGAGTGTTACACCGGCAGCATTTCGTCTACTCGATCGCTCAGGAGTAGTGATGGCAGAGTACGGACGGTAGTCACAACCCTACGTCGGAGGGTGACCTCCTCTCAGCTTCCTCCCGTACATAGGTGACGATGTCTGACCGACGGCAGGGGTGACCATGTCATTGCACCTGGTGCATACGCATATTTTGTACTTGTTTGTGCTTGCTATACTTGGATGCTGTATATGATTGACATGTACATACAAGAGACCTTTATGTTTGGATTTGGCGACTCTGCTACATTGGTATGATATTTTCTATTTCCTCTTTCAGTCGTACTTATTACTGCCTATACATGTGTTATGTCGATAGCCTGTTACACTATTGCTAGCTTAGATTATCCTGCGTATACGATGAGATATCAGCTGAGTACTGTGTACTCACCCCGTTAGCTCCTTGTTTTTATTTCAGGATGATTGACTGGAGTGCCCGGCAGCCTGTCCCAGCTCGTGTATTTTCGAGACGATTCTCGGGGGTTGTCTTGGTATTTCGATGGGGTGCATGTTGGTATCCTCTTTCTGTTCATTTCGTCTTTTCGTTCCGCTATTGTATTCATGTTCTGTTGGGTGGTTTACATGGCAGTATAGTTGTACTTTTGTGTGTCATAGAGACCCTTGTTTCATTTTGTTTTGTCATAAGTTGTACCGGTATGCAGCTTTTGATGTTGTTTTCATTTTCTTTGTATGCAGACGTTTGTTCCAGCCCTATAGGCTGCGGTACAAACAGCTGAAGTTGTCGTAGAGGTTAGGTTTTTGAATTGTCCGCCGGGTTGAGGGAGTGGCAGTCCGGTCAGTATCAGACGGGTGGCTCCTCGGGGGGTGACAATATGGAAGTCCAACAGTCGTTAGAATGCAACGTGTAGATATGGTGCATGCTACAAGATGCACGAAAATCGGAGAAACAACGATGCAATAAAATCCAACAAGTAAACAATGCATCAATACAACCAACCAGAAATCAAAAACCAACGATTATGCACCTACACTACTAGGTAGGATATTTCTAATGCCAAATAAACCTAATTGTGTTTAATGGACTTCTAAGTACTCGCGTACAAGCGGCACTTTACAGAACAGAAAATAATAGGAGACTGTACGGATACGAATTTTGAATACTCGAATATCAACAAAGGAAAAAATATCAACGGCGATGTTAAAATAACAACAACAAGGAATAAGGTCAAGAAACCTATTAGACATAAAACAGTCATGCTTTAAGGTAAAAGGAACTGCACGAATACAAAGGAGAAGTACCCACTTTTTAATTGTACAACGTGACCAAAATAACCTCTTCACGATCAACCGAACGAATCCAAAGTCAAGGTCCTGTGTCAAGGACTAAATTTAGCCATGTATATGAGTAGTTAAAATAGTTAACTAATTACAACACATAATTAGCTTCATTACAAACAAATCCATTTAATTACATCCATTAATTCATTACCAAACTAATTCAATTCACAGGCTCAAATACCAATAATTAAACTCCTCAATACCAACCTCAGGTTAAGCTCACGATAACCCAAACCAATTAAATCCAAAAACAAACCCTTCAAGCAATTTTTCTTCTTTTCTTGCGTGAATCTCAAAGTTAACATCAAACACTACTACAAAGCTATACTAGTTACTTCTAATTCTGCCAACTACATCCACAACTCAAACTGATCTACTCGTACACATCGTTCATAAGACTAACTATCCTCTTACTTTAACTCTACATGATACAAGAACTACCAACTATGCCTACCTCGCAACTGGTTCTTGCTATATACTTACTCTTCCTAAAAGCAAACACATATTTGTCAAAACCCTAATATGGTGGTGTTTAAGTAACTTTGCCAATTTAACCAATTAACTGCTCCCAAACAAGACCTAATTAAAATTCTTTTACCTGATGGATGGCCAACGCAAGCAACAGGACGGCGAGGAACAGAGGTAGGCTGGGGTTTTCCGACGGTGGATGAGGGAGGAAGATTGATGTCACGTACTCGCGCGAGAACAACAATGCGATCAAGGCGACGGCTGCATAGGGTTTCCGCGAGACAAGAAAGTGTGGCGGCAATCGGCTGCGGCTTCGGAACAAGCGAAAGAGAAGTGGAAGAAGAAGAATGAGAGGAAGAAAGGAGGTCTCGGCGGCGGCAGCTAGGGCTCGGCGGCGTTCGGCTAGGGCTCCAGTGTGTGAGGGCTGCGGCGTCGGGGGAGGAAACTGAATCGAGGAGAGGGATTTAGGGCTTTTATAACTGTTTTGGCCTTTTGCAAATAAACCCTACAAGTTCAGTAAATTCCAACTAGGTCCCTACTTTGCAAAGAGAGCCCCCTAAAGTTTGGTATTTAACAAAGATGGTATTTGTGGTGTCTAAACTTAGTCCTAATGAATATCAATTATGTTCTCATACAGGATGATTTACTAAAACAAGCTATGATTTTGCATTGTTGCTGCATCATTCTGTGCCAACTGATACGGTATGAGAACATAATTGATATTCATTAGGACTAAGTTTAGATACCATAAATATCATCTCCTAGTTCAACTCTAACTAGTGACACCGAAATCCACTGATGGACTTACAAAAGTCCTATTGCAACAAATTCTGAAAATATGAGTTGATGGTCTACAAGGAACACAATTTTGCTATGCATTGTGTACTTAGGTAGTATCCAGATGGAACCTTCTTATTTCAAGTTTAAACAAATGTAAGCATGTTTTGATCATACTTGAATATTTCAATAAAATGAGAGGATTTTGTCACAACTTGTAGAATTATATAAAAGATTACCCTATAAATAATTAATTTAATAAATTATGATTAAATATTATAAAAAAATATTTTTAAAATGAAAAAAAATTTGAGTCCACGTTGGGCCTGAAGTCATCTGATTTCAAGCCCAACGTGGGTCTGAAATCAATGACTTCAGGCCCAGCGTGAGCCTGAACCTGAAATCATGTGCTGCAATGGATTTTTTTATATATTAATATATTTATTAATATATTAATTTATATTAATCAAATAAAAAGAAATATCTTTTTATATTTCTGAAATCATGCTAGAAGAGATGTTTCTTTGAACTGAAATATTTTTTCTTTGTTTATCTTATGTTTTTTAGCAGATTTTTACAATATATTATTTTAAATTAAAAAGTCTGAAAAAACGGATTCAGATGTCTCGGAATTCTAACTGAGAAAGAAAAAGAGAATTCTTGGCGGGAGAGGTATAAGAGGAAGATCATTAAATTTGATATGCCCTTTGGTAAAAAGAATATCTCAGTATACCTTTTGATAATTTCTAATTCTCACGTGTGTCGTTTGATAAAAAATCGTTTATAAAATTCAGCCATACGTTTAGAGGACAACCGACACCCCCCTTGACTGTGTGGCATTGACTATCGGTCAGTCAACCATCAAAGAAAGAACGGTTTTTTACCAAAAGATGTACCCAAGAATTGGTATTTACCAAAAGGCGTCCCATGGTTTCATTTTCACCAAAGGATGCACACCTTTTAGTGAACTTCCTCTTATACCCCTCCTGCTATGTTCTTTCTCTTTCTTTCTCAGTAATAAATTCCGAGACGTCTGCACGTGCTTTTTCAGACTTTTAATTTAAAATAATATATTATGGAATCGGCGCTAAACTAAAAAACGTAAGGTAAAAATCGAAAAAAATATTTCAGTTAAAAAATATCTCATCCAACGTGATTTAAAAATATAAATAAATGATTTTTATATTTAATTAACAGAAATTACTATATTAAATAATATTTAATAAATATATTAATATATAAAAAATTTTTGAAAAAAAACAGAGTGTTCGTGGGCCTGAAATCTTTTGATTCAGGCCCGGCGTGGACTCAAATTTTTTTTCTATTTTAAAAATATATTAATATATAAAAAAAACCTATCAAAATACTTAATTTCAAAACACTTAATTATTTTCGTCCCCTACAATTTCACTTAACCTCCATGCAGAATTTCTTTTGCCATAATTTCCCAAGTTAAAAAATGAATGGAGATATTTTCTTCCAGATAAATGGTGTTAGTAATTAACAGACGGACTAAGGACATGACCCATTCATCTTGTTTTATCCTAACTTATACTAGGAGTAGAAACTCACTAGAATTGGAGTGCCTTTTATATAGGGTGACTTATCTTAAGGAACTTAACAGAATTCAATTGCTTTCAACTGGACATCATGATCCTTGACCAAGTAAAGGCGGCAATTTAAGTGACAAGTTATCTTATAGCAGTTCTGTACGTTTTTTCAATGACGTCGTGGTCTTCTTGAAAGGATCTATCAATCATTTTATTGTCTTGGTGCAGGCCATACTTCTCTACAAGGCAGTGGCAGAAGGGGATTTCAGGCCCACCCTGGGCCTAAAATTTTTTATTTCAGGCCCACGTAGGGCCTGAAATCTTTTGATTCAGGCCCGACGTGGACTCAAATTTGTTTTCTATTTTAAAAATATATTAATATATAAAAAACCTATCAAAACACTTAAATTCAAATTCAAACGCAGGGCCTGAAGTCATCCCAGGAGGGTCTGAAGTCAAATAACTTCAGATCCTATAAATAATTAATTTAATAAATAATAATTAAATATAAAAAATATTTTTAAAATTAAAAAAATTTTCAGTGCCCTTTGGCCTGAAGTCATCCGAATTCAGGCCCAAGGAGGGCCTGTAGTCTGATGACTTCAGGCCCTCCATCATTAAATATAAAAAAAATTTATAAAAAGGTATAATATATAATTACATAATAATAAAATATTATTATAAAGAAATCCAGATATGGGAGGTCTATCAGTGGGTTTTGGTCAAAACTCACTGATATTTCTAAACTACTCATATTTCATTGGTGATATCTAATATATAGATGTTTGGACACCTAAAATATCATCTCCTACCTCTACCCTCTCTATTCATATAGAGTTTTCAGAAATCCAGATATGATAGGTCCATCAGTGAGTTTTGGTCAAAACCCACTGATATTTCTAAATTACTCCTATTGCATTGGTGATATCTAATATATAGATGTTTAGACACCTAAAACATTTTCTCCTAGGTCAACCTTGTCTATTGATATAGGGTTTTCAGAAATCCAGATATGGGAGGTATATCAGTGGGTTTTGGTCAAAACCCACTGATATTTCTAAACTACTCCTATTTCATTGGTGATATCTAATATATAGATGTTTGAACACCTAAAACATCATCTCCTACCTCTACCCTCTCTATTCATATGGATTTTTTCAGAAATCCAGATATGATAGGTCCATCAGTGAGTTTCGGTCAAAACCCACTGATAGACCTAAAAATCTCCTATTGCAACATAATTTATAATCATTAGAAGTTTGGACACCAAAAATACCATCTCCTAGCTCAACTCTAACTAGAACTATTGATATTTTTATTTAATTTACTTACATTTATCCAAGATTTGTTCAGACCCTCCAGGCCCAAGGAGTAGTTTAGCTATATCAGTGGGTTTTGACCAAAACCCACTGATGGACCTCCTATATCTGGATTTCTGAAAACTCCATATGAATAGAGAGGTTAGAGGTAGGAGATGATGTTTTAGGTGTCCAACCATCTATATATTAGATATCACCAATGCAATAGGAGTAATTTAGCAATATCAGTGGGTTTTGACCAAAACCCACTGATGGACCTCCCATATCTGGATTTCTGAAAATCCTATATTAATAGATAGGGTTGACCTAGGAGAAGATGCTTTAGGTGTCCAAACATCTATACACTCTATATCACCAATGCAATAGGAGCAGTTTAGAAATATTTGTGGGTTTTGACCAAAACTCACTGATGAACCTATCATATCTGGATTTCTGAAAACTCCATATGAATAGAGAGGGTAGAGGTATGAGATGATGTTTTAGGTGTCCAAACATCTATATATTAGATATCACCAATGAAATAGGAGTAGTTTAGAAATATCAGTGGGTTTTGACCAAAACTCACTGATGGACCTATCATATCTGGATTTCTGAAAACTACATATGAATAGAGAGAGTAGAGGTAGGAGATGATGTTTTAGGTATCCAAACATCTATATATTAGATATCACCAATGAAATAGGAGTAGTTTAGAAATATCAGTGTGTTTTGACCAAAACCCACTGATGGACCTCTCATATCTGGATTTATGAAAACCTTATATCAATAGACAGGGTTGACCTAGGAGAAGATGTTTTAGGTGTCCAAACATCTATATATTAGATATCACCAATGCAATAGGAGTAGTTTAGAAATATCAGTGGGTTTTGACCAAAACTCACTGATGAGTCTATCATATCTAGATTTCTGAAAACTCCATATGAATAGAGAGGGTAGAGGTAGGAGATGATGTTTTAGGTGTCCAAACATCTATATATTAGATATCACCAATGAAATAGTAGTAGTTTAGAAATATCAGTGAGTTTTGACCAAAACCCACTGATGGACCTCCCATATCTGGATTTCTTTATAATAATATTTTATTATTATGTAATTATATATTATACCTTTTTATAAAAATTATAAATAATATGTAATTATATATTATACCTTTTTATAAATTTTTTTATATTTAATGATGGAGGGCCTGAAGTCATCAGACTTCAGGCCCTCCTTGGGCCTGAATTCGGATGACTTCAGGCCCAAGGGCACTGAAAATTTTTTAATTTTAAAAATATTTTTTATATTTAATTATTATTTATTAAATTAATTATTTATAGGATCTGAAGTTATTTGACTTCAGACCCTCCTGGGATGACTTCAGGTCCTGTGTTTGAATCTGAAATTATGTGTTTTGATAGGTTTTTTATATATTAATATATTTTAAAATAGGAAAAAAATTTGAGTTCACGTCGGGCCTGAATCAAAAGATTTCAGGCCCAACGTGAGCCTGAAATAAAAAATTTCAAGCCCACGCTGGGCCTGAAATAAAAATATTTCAGGCTAGCTTGGGCCTGAAATCCCCTTTCTGCCACTGCCTTGTAGAGAAGTATGGCCTGCACCAAGACAATAAAATGATTGATAGATCCTTTCAAGAAGACCACGACGTCATTGAAAAAACGTACAGAACTACTATAAGATAACTTGTCACTTAAATTGCCGCCTTTACTTGGTCAAGGATCATGATGTCTAGTTGAAAGCAATTGAATTCTGTTAAGTTCCTTAAGATAAGTCACCCTATATAAAAGGCACTCCAATTCTAGTGAGTTTCTACTCCTAGTATAAGTTAGGATAAAACAAGATGAATGGGTCATGTCCTTAGTCCGTCTGTTAATTACTAACACCATTTATCTGGAAGAAAATATCTCCATATTTTTTAACTTGGGGGATTATGGCAAAAGAAATTCTGCATGGAGGTTAAGTGAAATTGTAGGGGACGAAAATAATTAAGTGTTTTAAAATTAAGTATTTTGATAGGTTTTTTTATATATTAATATATTTTTAAAATAGAAAAAAAATTTGAGTCCACGTCGGGCCTGAATCAAAAGATTTCAGGCCCAACATGGGCCTGAAATAAAAATATTTCAGGCCCAGCGTGGGCCTGAAATCTATTGATTTCAGGTCCACGCACGCTCTGTTTTTTTTTCAAAATATTTTTATATATTAATATATTTATTAAATATTATTTAATATAGTAATTTCTATTAATCAAATATAAAAATCATTTATTTATATTTTTAAATCACGTTGGATGAGATATTTTTTAACTAAAATATTTTTTTGATTTTTATCTTATTTTTTTTAGTTTAGCGCCGATTCCATAATATATTATTTTAAATTAAAAGTCAGAAAAAGTACGTGCAGACGCCTCGGAATTTATTACTGAGAGAGAAAGAGAAAGACAGTACATAGCAAGTGGGGTATAAGAGGAAGTGTAATAAAAGGAGTGTGTCCTTTGGTGAAAATAAAATCATGGGACGTGTTTTGATAAATACCAATTCTTGAATATGCTTTTGATAAAAAGCCGAAGAAAAAATCACATGTAAATCACCAAATGAGAATGCCAGTCATCATTACAAGTCTTTCCATCAAACTCTATGAAACATGCTTTATTCCCTCATCTCGTTAAGTCATCATCACAAGTCTTTTAAAAAATGTATATATGTAGCATATGCTAATTTATTCCCTCACAATGAGACTGCGAGTCAGTCAACTCTCAAATATTGTTCGTAATTCTTGTCTAAGTTATATAAAGGAAAATAAATTATTGAGCCCACTGATAGTTGACGACTGAAGGATGTGAAGAGTTTCATTTATCGAGAATATATATACATCGATCGCTTTCCTTATTATAACAAATTATCACTCTTTTCCCAACTACGCATCCCGTGGAAATGCAAGTCATCATCGGAAAGCGCTCGCGATGGCCAATCTAGAAGCCCAGCGGCCAGGGTTCGCGCCCCATTTGAAAGAAAAATTCCTATAAAATGCGCCGTAGCTGGGAATCGAACCGTGAATGTATGAGTTAACAATTAGTGACCTTACCATTACACCATAGCCCTAGAGGCTACAAGTCTCTTACCAGAATGTATGAAACATCTGCTAATTTAGTCCCTCACAAAGAGACCGCAAGTCTGCAAGTGGAAATCAACATCCGTTCCACTTTGAATATTCTTTATATTGTTTTTTTCCATCAATTTTTTGAATCAATTAATTTTAAAGATGACTGATTTAATCTTACGAATGCTTTCGCTACCACAGTAAATTCCAAAAGCATAAATAAATCATAACGACCGACCGACCCAATATAGTAATTTGAACACCGTAAAGATATGATATATATCCTGCAAGGGTTTCTAAGTTCATCTCATCGTTTACTATTACACCGTGCCCCAAGAGGGAATATGCTTTATATATATTATGCTGAAATTTCACTCCTAATAAATTTTATATTTTTGAAAAATAAAAGACTACGGAAGAAATAAATTACTAAACACTTAATAATCAATTGTTGTTCAAATGATCTGTTTACTATCATGATTTTGCTTTTCTATTTACAGATTGAGGAAGGAAAGAAATTAGAGATGGAAAAAAATCCTCGAAGAAGGGCATGAAAGGGTTTGGAGCGAACTAACACACATCGAAATTCGTCGAATGATATTCTTAAGGTCTCACGGTGGAAACAAAACACTCAAAAAATAACACCAAGATTTAACGTGGAAACCTCCTCAAGTTAGGAGTAAAACCACGGCCTGAGGCACCACCAAACTTCCACTACATCAACAAAGAAATGGGTACACAAGTGTTCTTCTCTAGCCACCAACAATCAGCATATAAACTTCTTCCCTACTCAACTAAACAAAAGAAATTGCAGATGAAACAGGAAGAAGGCTGAAGGAAGAAAAAAAACCAGTTCAGAGCACCCTCGGCAGAATCGCATGATCGAAAAAGAAGGAGAGCAACTGCAGCGGCAGTTGCAAAAAATAAAAGGCGTGTGAGATGGGCTTTTGAAATTTATCTTGGGCCGCTCTCACATTGGAGAGATCAACCCAACAAATCTCCCCCTCTCGACAATATGGAAGAGCTTGCCGAAATACCGGCAACTTGACGACAAGCAATAATCCTTTCTCCTGAAAGCGCCTTCGTCATCATATCTGATCCATTATCATCGGTATAGATCTTCTCAATATGCACCATCTTAGAATTCACAACATCTCGAACCCAATGATATCTCATATCTATATGCTTCGACTTCGCATGAAAGGTTGAATTCTTCGTAAGATATATGACACTTTGATTATCACAAAATAGAACATACCGTTCTTGATTAAATCCATGCTCTTGGAGAAAATTCTTTGTCCACAATAGTTCTTTACACGCTTCTGTGACAGCAATGAATTCCGCCTCGGTAGTAGATAGTGCAACACATTTCTGAAGCCTAGATTGCCAAGAAACGGCTGCCCCTGCAAAGGTAATCAGATAACCTGATGTCGACCTACGAGTATCAACATCTCCAGCCATATCTGCATCTGCATAGCCAATCAACTTTGGCTCACCACCTCCGAAACATATACCATAATTTGCGGTGCCACGCAAATACCTCATGATCCAGTTCACCACATTCCAATGTTCTTTTCCAGGATTCGGCTCACCACGCTGACAGCATGTGCTATATCAGGTCTCGTGCACACCATCGCATACATCAAACTACCAACAGCAGAGCTATAAGGAACCTTCTGCATGTACTGCCTATGCTCATCAGAAGAAGGACAATGATCGCAACTTAACTTAACTCCAGAAGGAAAGGGAGAGCTTATTGATTTAGCATTTCCAATATTGAACCTTTCCAGCACTTTGTGAATATACTTCTCTTGCGATAAGAAGATCTTTTTCTCTTCTCTTCTTCTGATAATTCTCATGGCAAGAATTTGTCCTGCAGAGCCTAAGTCTTTCATAGCAAAAGACTTATTTAATTGCTTCTTCAGCTGATTAATGCGTAACATATTCCTGCCAACAAGAAGCATATCATCCACATATAACAGGAGGATAATAAAATCATCATCACCAAACCTTTGAAAGAAGACGCAATGGTCTGTATTGGTCCTAGTGTAGCCATGCTTCCCCATAAAGGACTCAAATTTCATATACCATTGCCTTGGGGCTTGTTTCAAACCGTAGAGACTTTTGTTGAGCTTGCAAACAAAATCTTCTTTTCCTTTCACTATGAAACCTTCAGGTTGTTCCATATAAATCTCTTCGTGCAAGTCACCATGAAGAAAGGCAGTTTTGACATCCATTTGCTCAATCTCCAAGTCAAGACTGGCAGCTAAACCCATTACAACTCGAATGGATGACATCTTCACAACCGGAAAGAAGATCTCATCGAAATCAACTCCTTTCCTTTGACTGAAGCCCTTTACTACCAATCTTGCTTTGTATCGTGGCTGTGAATTGAGTTCATGCTTTATCCTGAATATCCACCTGTTCTTCAAAGCACGCTTACCCTCCGGCAACTTTACTAACTCATAAGTATTATTATCATGAAGTGATTTCATCTCATCATCCATGGCATGAACCCATTCTACCTTTTGCTCACTCTCCATGGCTTCTTCAAAACATACAGGCTCTCTCATATCAGTCAACAGAATATACTCGTTAACTGGATACCTGGTGGATGGTTGTCGTTCTCTCAACGACCTTCTGAGAGACATATCACTTGGAGCCTCAGTTGTTGGTAAATCCTCAACAACTTCGGTTTCTATTTCATTTGTCTCATGTTCATCATTCTGAACTTCACTCTGCGATGGAATTGACATAGGAGGAACAATACTCATATCTAAGTTCTCACTTCTAGAAATAGAGTCAAGTTTTACCTTGTCAATGTCCTCTATAATCTGATCCTCTGCAAAAACTGCATCTCGACTTCGAACAAGCTTCTTTGAGATAGGATCATAAAATCTATAGCCAAACTCATCCTGACCATATCCGATAAAAACACATTGCTTTGACTTTAAATCAAGCTTACTTCTCTCATCACTTGGAATATGCACAAAAGCTTTGCATCCAAAAACTTTCAAGTGATCATAAGAAGGATCCTTACCACTCCAAACTCGATTTGGAACATCAAACTTCAAGGGAACACACGGTGTAAGATTTAACACGTGAACAACAGTGTTAAGAGCTTCTCCCAGAAAGACTTTGGCAACTTGACTCTGATACCACTTGAAAGGGTTTGAAGCAAATTAACACACATCGAAATTCGTCGAATGATATTCTTAAGGTCTCACGGCGGAAACAAAACAGTCAAAAATAACACCAAGATTTAACGTGGAAACCTCCTCAAGTTAGGAGTAAAACCACGGCCTGAGGCACCACCAAACTTCCACTACATCAACAAAGAAGTGGGTACACAAGTGTTCTTCTTTAGCCACCAAACAATCAACATATAAACTTCTTCCCTACTCAACTAAACAAAAGAAATTGCAGATGAAATAGGAAGAAGGCTGAAGGAAGAAATAAAAACCAGTTCAGACCACCCTCGGCAGAATCGCATGATCGAAAAAGAAGGAGAGCAACTGCAGCTGCAGTTGCAAAAAATAAAAGACGCGTGAGATGGGCTTTTGAAATTTATCTTGGGCCGCTCTCACATTGGAGAGATCAACCCAACAGGGCAGAGAAAAGGAAAGGGAAAAGGGAAAACGGAAGCAATAGGAAAAAAAAATCCCAATAGTGGGGAGAGAGAATATAAGAGAAAGATGCGGAATGAAGGAAAAATAAATAAATAAATCTATGAAATCGCCGATGATCATGTGAGACGGCCGAGCAGGGTCATCTGTGTAAGGTCATGGAGAGTATGGTTCGGAATGGTCGCGTAGTCATCGTGAATTTCCAATTTTAATATCATTTTATTGAACGGTGGTTATATATAAATATATAAATTTTTATAAATGATTTTATATTTGAAATTCGGTTTAAATAAGTTTAATAATCAAATTATTATTATTATTAACATTAATTGTACTAATAACAATAGATTAATTAAAATAAATAAATATAAATATATCAAATTTAGTAAGAAATTTTCGGAATTTAAATAAATTTTATAGAATATTTTTTTAAAAAATAATTTAATTAGATTTTGATTAAATTGTGAATTGATTTAATTTATTAACATAAAATTGAAATTAAAATTTAAGATTTTGCCTCTCTTCGCGCACCAGAAATCAACATCAATTATCATTGACTATTAAATAAACAAGGCAAAGTGTTGTTGATTTAGCTTTTTATTTATTTTTAACATTTTTAAACTAACATAACGATAATTATGACTAGCTCGATTTTAGACCATTACATAGTTTGCGGTGGAGTGTTAGGGGTAGGGATCCTCTGGTCCTAAAATCCCTGCTCTATTCCTGGTCCACATTAAAAATGCGGGCGGATCGTGATTGTGATCCGGCTGCAATTTGTTTCGATCCCCTCTAGGGTTCACCGTGCCCTCAGGTTATAGTTTGGGTTCGGGCGGGTGGCCGGAGGCCACCCGACGGCCTAAACCCTAAATCTAAAACCCTAAACCCTAAATCCTAAATCCGAATTTAGGGTTTAGGCCGTCGGGTGGCCTCCGGCCACCCGCCCGAACCCAAACTATAACCTGAGGGGCACGGTGAACCCTAGAGGGGATCAAAACAAATTGCGGCCGGATCACAATCATGATCCGGCCACAATTTTAATGTGGATCAGGGATGGACCAGAGAATTCCTGCCCGAGTGTTAGCATGTAAAGGAGGGATTGCTCAAGTTGACAATTGGTCAAGTTAGTTAACTAATTACACTACAAGAAAAGATGAGATGATCGTCAAAAAATTAAAAAAAAAAAGCAAATGGCTGATAATCCTATCGTAATATGGATTATCGGCCAAAAAAATTATCAAGAATTAGCTGGTAAATCATCATCAGTAAATATCATTCACCCGTCATCATTTTAGCCAATATTTTTTAAAAAAGTAACTACAAAATAAATGATCAATATTTTTTTTTAAAAAATAATAACTGTTATTTTTAAATTGAGTTTTCAATCAAAATATATTTGGTTGTCAATTTTTTAAAAATATTAAACCATTTGTATCCATTTATTAGTTATTTCTAAACAACAAGAGGACAATAAGTAGAATTTCATATCCTTTATCCTCATTCTCATCTCCATTTAAGGATGACAATGGGCAGGCTGAGGTGGGTTTGCCATCCATCCCTGTCCCTACCCTCATTCTCATCTACTCAGGGAATCCTCATCTACACCCTCATCCTCAGTTCCCGTCCTTGAATTTTAAAAGGATATCGAGAATCCTCATCCCTGTTTCCATCCCCATCCTCATCCCTGTCCCTGTTCCCCATCATGTCGGATCAAGGCGGGTTCGAGTATGAGGATGTTGGGGATGGGGATAACATCTCAATATCCGTTCCAATCCGAATCCAAACCCAAAAAAAAAATCCTGAACTCGAATTTGAAATCAAACCCAAAAATTTTTTTCGAACTCACCCCTATTTCGGGTTTTCCCATGGTAGGGATGACAATGGGACGACGCCGTAAAATTTTTTGTCAATGGGAAACAAGAAACTCTTGGGGACCTCCCCTTTATTATACAGAATCTAATATGTTATCTGCCCATAGATAATAATATATTGGGCTAAAATGTTCTATACATTGAACTCACATACATCTAATAATCCGAAACTTAATAAACATAAGTCGATCACTTTAAAGGACTCAGATTGTATTTACATATACAATTTACAAATAAATCCATATACTATAAGGATAATAATATCCAACACTGAGGACAAAGATGAAACCTTAGGACGTCTAAGCACCAACACCTATGATTAATTATTAACACATTGGTTTGGTCTAAGAGCATATATATTCATGCCATGACATTTGATATGGGAGGCGTGCTGCATGGTTGAGGAGAGTCTTGCTGAGGTTGAGGTCAAGATCTAAGGTAGATAACAGATTCCTGGCTCTATGACACCTCTGTTAGTGTAAGTCTTAAGTGTCAATCAAGAGTTGATTGACTTAGATCATAAAGTATCATATTTATTAATAAAAATAAAGTTTTGATTATTATATTTATTTCATGCTTGTGTCAGCTGAATAAATATAATAATATCATGGAATAATAGATTCTAATCTACAATACATCAATTGATTGAATTGATTATGAGAGACTATAGAGAATACTACTCTTAATTATTCTTAGTCAAACATTAATATACAAGGACAATATTAATGTGTTGAGACTAGTATGTAGGTCAATTGATGACTCTCACAAGTCATGGATATACGATATCACGTTGACACATGAGTATATATATTGGAGAATATATATATTGAATTGACCCGCCATGAAAAAGTTTTATGGATCATTATATGAGTATCATAAACTTTCTCATAGTGACTATTGGTATGAATAGTCCTTAGACCTGAAATTACTACGGTTCCGTACATAAGAAGTTGTATACTTTGGTATCATCAAACATCACCCATAACAGAGTGGACTATAAAGTCAATCACTGGGTATGCATCGAATTATGCGGAGGGATGTGAGTGATGTAGATAGGATCTATCTCTCCCATATGATGAGAGTGATATCTGTGGGCTCCTTGATGAGTAAGACTACTAAAACACATGGACATGCTCAAATGAGTCAATATGAGATATTGAGTTTATTTGCTTGAGTGAGTCTATTTGGAGATCAAGAAATACAAAGTTTGATAAAAGGATGACATAGTCTATGCATCATTGATCAATCTAGATATCGAGGTTAGAAGGATAAAATCATACATTATAATAGACACAAAAAAGTTAGGTCGGATCTTAACTTTCTCGTCACTTGGATAGTAATGATGCATTGCTAGATGTCGTTCATTGTTTATGTGTCTAAAGTGGTTTGTATACATTGTCAACGTTATGAGAACCTATTGGGTCACACATAAAGAATACAATATTTCGAAAATATATTAATTTTAGTTTGACTAAAATATGATCCGAAATTCAATTAATTGAGTTAGACTCAAATGAATCCATTGAATTTAGGGATTGAGTCTAATCCTAGTTAGACTCATTTAAATTAGACTTAACCACTTAAAAGGGATTAGTGTTCATTAAAAGAGTTTAATGAACATTATTAAAGAGGAAGACCAAAAAATCAAAACTCTTTGTATTCATTGGATGAATACAAAAGGTCAAAAGAATACTAAGAGGCTTTGGTATTTATTGAGATTAATGAACATTAATAAGTTGAGAAGACTAAAAGCCAAAGACCTTTTGTATTCTAAAGCTTGACCATAAAAGAGCTATTTTGATGGAATGACAATGTTGTTGAACTTGATCTACTTCTTCCTCCTCTCCTTCTTCTTAGCTGAAACACACAAGTTGTATTTTTTGTCTTCTTGTCTTGTGAACCATCCCAAGTTGTTAGCACAACTAAGGTGATTCATCTCCAAGACTGAGATTGTATTTGTGTGGATACTATTAAAGGTACGATCATCCTGATCGTGTAGAGATTTGGCGAACCAAGGACTAGCTAGATAAGCTAAAGGCATGCATCAAAAGTATAACTCTTTAGATAGAACTTTGTATGATTTTTTTTGCATGGATCGCTCGAAGGGATCCTATTTTCTGTTATAATTTTGTTATTTTTTGCATAAAGATCCCTACACTGACTTTGGACCATTCCTGGCTCTTTGCTGCCCCGGCTTCATGTCACTCCCAATTTCATGTTGTTGCCGACTCTGAATCGTCATCAACTCCGGACAATATGTTGTCGCTCACGAAAGATACAGATAATGTAGTCATTATCCCTTAGAAAATATACAAGATGTGACTATTTAGTCTAGAAGAGGTGGACAACTATTTATTTTAGGAAACATAGATAACGCTAGTGGGATCTCGTAATACGTGGAGAATATGAGGGAACATTAGTCGCCACTCTATAAAAGGTCGCCCGCTTGTGAGGACACATATATGCATACACGCATCCAAAACTCTAGAAACCATAGCTAGACCACTTCTTCATCCTATCCTGCCGAAAACTAATTTGAGAGTTAGAGTAGCTGCGGTGGGAACCTCCCAAATGCCATTGTAACCCTTTCTTTCTAGTGCTCTCTCCCTAGGCTTCGGTGGATCTTTATACGGGTCCTTGTTATGCCAAGGTGAATGATGATAAAGTCAACGTCGACGCTAACTCATCGATGGTTCATTCGTCGATGGTGTCAGATAATTAGGGTTTCCCTAATTGGTTGATGACCAATCAATAACATAATGGGTTAAATTCGATCCTACCCTCATGGGTGGTGGTCCAACACTTAGGAGTCGCCACATGTGCACCACATGTGCACTTTTTTAAAAAAAAGTGCGGGTTGGGGCACTTGATAGGTATTATTTTGTTGATCATTTTAGTTGCTAAAATCCAAGTTTGACCCATATTTTACTTGTTTAATATCAAATTTAGCCTAGGTTTCATGAATCTATTCTATTTTGGGCCTTATTGTAAATCTTGATATATGTGAATTATTTTGCCACTAAATTATTGATCTACTTTTGCAGGCTTGGAAGAATCACGGACCTAGATCAGGCTGGGTCAAACTTGAGTCGAAATGGACCCGGATCGAGTGGTCAAGCATCGACTGATATGGGCCGTTCGATTCAAGAACGGTTGGATCTGAGCCATCGGTCAACTTCTGTTCAATCCGAGTTCACGACGGAGTCAATTATGACCATATATCAAGATCTGAGAATTTCAGCCAAATCAGAAGTGATCTGACCGTTGGATCAAGCCAAGAGGATCTAGATCGTCTATTCAAATATCAGGCTGATCTGGACCATCCGCCACTGATCTGGTGAATCTGAGCTGGGGTTAAGGTTAATCAAGCATTTGGATCAAGATCTGAAGGTTTCATCAAAATTAGAGATCATTTGACCGTTGAATCAAGCTCGGGAGGATCTAGACTGTCCATTCAAAGATCAGGTTGATCTGAGCCATCCGTTGCAAATCTGGAGGATTCGAGCTACTGGGAGGTAGATCCTGACCCTTGATCAACATCATCAAAGTTTGGTTCAGATTGGAGAAAATCCAACCGTTGGATCTGCCCTGAACAATCTGAGCCGTCCGATTCAAACTATATAAGCTTAATTTTTCCACAGGGCAGCTTGTCGCGTCTTCTTCGCCGTAGCCTTCGTTTTTCTTCGCGTTTTCATCTGTTCTTCGTTTCTTCTGTAATTTTCTTCATTAGAGGGCGTGACCACATCGATTTCGATCCTTGATCCAGTTCTAGATCATTGGGAAGGGTTCTCCGTGAGGATTCCAGCTCTAATTCGGCCAAAAACGGAGATGATTGAGGGTTTCGTCAGATCTGTGAATTGATTGCCTTGGTCTCGTTTTGTGCCACTTCACATCCATCTAAGCTAGCCTGAGGGTCCTCAGCTGAGCTCTGATCATCTCCAAATCATCATCGCCATACTACATAGCGAGATAGAGGTGATCGGTTGCTATTTTCAACTTTGAGCAGAGTTGGGTTGAATCGATTCGCAGAGCTTAATTCCCAGCGATTTGTGGAGCTTGCGGGTTCGAGGCTCACTCTTGTGTGACGGCAAGAAGATCTGGAGCTAAGGGAAGAGATCGATGTTTAGTTTCTTATTGAATTTACATTCCCGAGCAGTAGATTAAATTTCTGCATGTTGTTTCATTTCTGATTTCGTATCAGCTGCTTAGTTTTCTTTTCCGAATAGATTCTGCCTTAATTAGGTTTCAATTCTGCTAGTAGTTAGCTAGTTAGATTGTTGGTGAACAATTGTATTTGAATTCAGTTTGTTTCCTAGTTTAATTGCTTGCGTTTAAATTTCCTGAATTCATCCTGCGTATCAGCTTAATTTACCTGCGTGTCACTTAGTTTTTCTGAATTGACTTTGAACCTTAGTTTTTCTTCTGAATTTACATTGCAATTGGTTTCAGTTACATTGCAATTGGTTTAATTTGTTACGTATCAGCTGCTATTTCTGCTAATCAGATTGTTTTTGTATCAGTTTCCCTTCGGCAGTGTTTCAGTTTCCATTTCTGCAATTTAGTGTTTAATTCTGCATAATATTTGTTTCTGAAACTCAGCTTAATTGCCCGTGTATCAAGCTATTAGATGTTGCCTTGTATCGAGTAAAGATTCAGTCATTGATTGGTACCAAGTAAACTCAATTTTAGTGAATTACTCCACTTGAAAACAACTTCCATTGGTATTCGGTTTGTGCCTGAATTCTGATCTCCATTTCTGCACTTGAGTTCAGCTTTGAATCCTTGTTTGACTTCCAATTTATTTTTGACCTTCAGTCCTGATTTCTGCATTCTGTTGTTGCATTTCTGCAGTAGTTTCGGCATCAGCTTGTTCCTGCATTGATTTAGTATCAGATTTCGGCAATCAGCTTTTCCATTCTGCATTTCATGTTCATTTCATTTCTGCAAGTTTGTGTCAAGTGAAAACTTATTTCTAATTAGTGGTTAGCTTGTTTGGCACTTAGTTGTATTGATGTTTCAATTTAGCTGAAGTTAAACACACTTGGCAGTTTGTATTGTGCTCGGAATCAATTTGTTTTACATCTCAATTGTTTCTGAATTTCCATCTCTACTTCTGCAGTTCAGTGAATTCTTGTAATTGGTATCAAGTGAAGTCTCGGAATTGGATTTGTATTGAACTGTTTTTGGATTGCTTGCATTTGATTTGTCTTGAGTTTGATTTTGGAAGCAAGTCTTTGCATTAGTTTCAATCGGAAGTCAGCTGCTGTGTTGCTGCATTGCTTAGCATTTGATTTGCATTTGACATTAGATTCATTTTCCAAAATTGGTTAAGTGCTTTAGTTGATTAAGTGGTCCATTGGTTGAGTTATTATTTGCTATCACTTGTCATGTTTCATAGTTAAGTCTCCTTTGTTTTTTTATTGAGATTTGATTTCTGATTGCAACCCAATCCCAAATCTCATCTGAAACCCAAAAATATTTGACAACACATAACTCGAGCTCGAATCAAACACCCTCAACTAGCCCTAGGAAAAATACGACCTGTGACCCCTTTACTACATTTTTATTCTTTGGTAGCAAAAAGAGTTTCCAACTTTACAAATATCTAAATTTTGAGACTCACATTTGTGACACCTAGTTCGGGACCATCAGCACTACCCGTAAGGGTCGGATCAAATTACCCACATAATGGATTGATCAACATCTTGAGTAACAATGAGGATGGATGATTGAAATGTTCCATTTAAAGCCAATATTAGTCTAATGAAGCTTGATGAAGAAACCGACAAATATATTCTCTGCGGGCACCCATTTTGAAGCTACTTTGTTTTATAAAATTTATTGTTGGATCTGCATAGCTAATTTATGCTTGAGCCGTGTAGATTTATAGTCCCTTGTTTGGCTAAAATTAACCAACAGTCACACAAAAATGTTCATCTATTTATTGTATACTCATTGAAGTTAGCTTCAGAATATTATTCTTGCCACTAAGACTGTATATAATTCTGGAATGTGGTCTTCGACATGGTTTCCGCACTGTATAAATACTAATACCTCACATCATGTTAGCAATGTGCTGATAATTAACACATTTGTCACTGACCACATAGATTTTGTTAAATACTGAAAAAGGGGTTTTAATGCATAAATCTATGAAAGTTAAGGATGTGGACAGAAATAACTAACCTAGGAGGGGATATTTGAAATGTTGGATATACTATAAAAAAACCCTCTTCTTTGTCTTCCCTCCTTCGCACGCACGCCTTTCCTCCCCCGATCGCTCGATCGCTCTGCGCCGCACTGAACCCCGCCGCACCGCTCTTCTTCGTCTTCCTCTTCTTCTTCTTCTTCGTCTTCCTCTTCTTCTTCTTCTTCGTCTTCCTCTTCTTCCCTTGTTTCAGCGCCAACGCCACCGAGATACATCGTTGGTCAACGTCGCCTCTCTTCCTCACCGCCGGTGTAGGTAAGCGAGGGAGGGTTTTCGGTGTTCTTGTTCCCCATTTTGGTTGATCTCTAATGTGGATTCTTGTTTAGTTCGAGGTTACTGATCACAGTGGGCTTAGGGTTTAGAGTTGCAGTGAACCCTATTTGGTTTCTTCCTGACCGCAATTGGATTCGGGGCAGATGAAGGTGTGATCACATCCCAGGTGAGATCCCTTGTTGATTTGTGTTCTACCATGATGGGTTCTGTTCGGACGGGGTTTTGAGATGGAAGTTTGAATTTTTCTCTTGGATTTGGTTTATACTTGGTTGTTGGCTTCAATTGATGTAGGTGATTGATTTCTTGTTCCTAGATTCTGTTGTTTGCTTCACAATACAAGGACAGACGATTTTTTTTTTCTTTTCCTGTAATGAGTATTTTGTTTTTCTTCCAAGTGAATTAAGGATACCCAAGCTCACTAAGATAGCTGACTTGGAAGACGATAAGGGAGGTTGCATTGGGATGTCAGTGGATGATTAATTCATTGAAGATTGTATATGAACAATGCCAGACTATATGATTGTAACCACAGAATAAGGAAAATTGGTGCCATTATAATGTGTAACTTGTCTTCCCTCGAACTTGTAGTGCACTTGCCGTGAGCTATAAAGGTTTAATTGGGCTTTTGGTTTCTTGCCGTGGATCACCAATCATTAGCCTTGGTTAATATGGATTAGATGATTCAGTCTAATTATGAATTAATCATTTAATTAGATTGATTTAATGATATTACGATTGGGACGATCCTAATTAAGTTTGACATTTAGTTTAATTAGTGGTTATATATATATATATAGTCTAGTTATTTTTAATAATTTTTATAAATAGCTAAACTTTCATATTGGCACAGGATTTTGATTCGGAATCATTTGGTTGAACGTGTGGAAGTTCTCTCTGATATATTCTACATTTAAGGCGGATACTTCTCCTTTGTGTTCTGTAGTTTATTGAACTTAAATGCATGACTGTTTATTTTTGAGCAGTTCTGCTTTACCTTATTCTTTGTCTTTGATATCATCAGTTGATACTTTTTTTGTTTGATCTTTGAACTAATCAAATTTATGCTCATACAATCTCACATGTTGCTTTTCTGATCTGTCAAGTACTTACTTTGCAGACAAGTACTTAGGAATAATCATTAAACATAACTAGGATTTTGGTTGGCATTAGATATATCCTACCTAGTAGATTAGTTGCATATTTATTGATTTTGATATTTATTTTACATACTGTTGCATAGTTGTGACCTGGTTGTTTGTGTATGCTAGTATCATGTGTAGCGATCTCGGCCTCTATGGTCCCCGCAGGCAACCCTCTAGGCCCGAGATCGTACGGTCTTCCCACCCCTGGCAGTGGGTTTTTTGCCTTCCCCAAGATTCGAACTCTAGACCTCCAGGCTAAGTATTAAAGTTCCTGAATCCTGGTACCAAGTGAGCCCTTTTTATGTAGCGGCCCCGCCTCTATGGTCCTCGCAGGCAACCCTCTAGGTCGGCGACCCTACGGTCTTCCCACCCCTGGCAGTGGGTTTTTGCCTTCCCCAGGATTCGAACCCTTGACCTCCAGGACAAGTACAATAGTTCCTGAATCCTGGTACCAGGATTCAGGAACTATTGTACTTGTCCTGGAGGTCAAGGGTTCGAATCCTGGGGAAGGCAAAAACCCACTGCCAGGGGTGGGAAGACCGTAGGGTCGCCGACCTAGAGGGTTGCCTGCGAGGACCATAGAGGCGGGGCCGCTACATAAAAAAAACCCACTGCCAGGGGTGGGAAGACCGTAGGGTCGCCGGCCTAGAGGGTTGCCTGCGGGGACCATAGAGGCGAAGCCGCTACATAAAAAGGCGCCTTTTTATGTAGCGGCCCCGCCTCTATGGTCCCCGCAGGCAACCCTCTAGGCCGGCGACCCTACGGTCTTCCCACCCCTACAGCTCACTTGGTACCAGGATTCAGGAACTATTGTACTTGTCCTGGAGGTCAAGGGTTCGAATCCTGGGGAAGGCAAAAACCCACTGCCAGGGGTGGGAAGACCGTAGGGTCGCCGGCCTAGAGGGTTGCCTGCGGGGACCATAGAGGCGGGGCCGCTACATCATGCACCATACTTGCATAGTTGTATGCTGATGAACATTGGCATCCTTATGGTTTAGCCCGTCGTCAGTCATTTAACTGTTCTGCCCACTCAACCACTCATAGGTAATGGTGGTTGCTAGATTGCGAGCAGTTGTCCTGTTATACCACACTCGACCACTCATGGATAGTGGATGTTGGAGTTGTAGGCAAGCAGTTGACACTCTCACCGTTGTTTTCGAGGGGTAACAAAGTTGTTGGTGGCTCCCCCTTTTTTTCTAGGGTTTTTGGAGTAGTTTGCTCTCCAGCATTTTGTCCAATCAATCACTTATTGTAGTGGTATTTGTTGGAGTGCATACAGTTGTCACAGTCCTACCCACTCGGCCTCACAGATGTGATGTGATGGCGGCTTGACTGATGTCAGGGGTGACACATGTCATTGCATCATGTTCACATTTATTGCATTTTGTATTTTCTTGTGTTTACTGCATTTATATGAGCTATAATTGTTACATTTGGTTGACATACATGTATTATTTATGGTTACACTTTCATTCCGTTTTACATACTTATATATGTGTTATTCTGTTCTGGAGACTGTATACTTTTGTTTCTGTTTGCTTGTTGGACCTTTTATTATGTCATGTATTTATCTACTCTTATATCCACAAAGTCCGTTCGGACTCACCACCCCTACCATCTAATTCTATTTCAGGTAGCCGATAGATACATTATTTGCAGCCAGGAGAGGATCCAGTTGTCAATCCCATGGTGTCGAGCATATTGGAAATTTTCTACATTTACATTATTTCTGCATCTTCGTTATTTCCGCATTTACTTTATTAACTTGGTATTTATCAACTTAGTAGAGTTATGTTTATGCATTTATGGACTGGTATATTTGTCGATGGATTTATCTTGAGTTTTAATTCTTTTATTTCTATCTATAATATCTTTTATATTACGTGGTTGTGGAGTATTTTATATTTGTGATGACTGAGTCATATTATATGTGAAAAATTATGTATAAATATTCTAGATTGCCCGCCGTACAAGAGTGATATTGCCCCTTTTTCATGTGAACATGGACCCTGGGTGCGTGGTAGATTTAGGGTAAGTGCTTTATGTTTAACCTATTGATACTTCTTCAAAATTATTGTGATTCTTTGGGCAAACTTGAGTTGCCTGTGAGGGATAGCCCTTCTAACACAAATTAAAGCGTTGACACTTCAGTACTCAGGTTGACATCCAGAATCCCTCTATTATCGTTCTGGTGTTGTTGTTCCTTTTAAGATTATTCTAAAAGTCCAGTTTGTTTTAATATTGTTTATCTTATGCAATGCGTTTTTAGTGATGGAGAACCTAATTGTGCTCGTTCCTTGAAGACCAATGGCCGATATAGAGTTTGAGACAACAAAGTGATGAGTGGATATATGCAGTTCTTTCTAGGCTTTTATGCAACTTTTGTTGTATTTCTTGTTTGCTTTTGCTGCAGTTAAATCTGTGGGCATCTCGTTATGATAAACTATTTGGATGTGTATATTCCACAAAGGGGATAAAGAACTTGACATTTTCCCATGTCTTAAGCTACGTCAGTATTTAAATTGAAATCATGCATGTAATAGGACTGGATCTTTTAAAGTCTGGGTTTGATTTGCTACGTAGATCCTCAGTTATTCCAATGGAATTAGGCTAGAAATCTGGGTTATCCTTAAGAGCTATGATAGGGAGAGTGAAAATGGAAGAGTGAAGGGTAGAGTGAATGACGTGACATTTTACATGCAGACGTCTGATTATCACTTGGACACCATCGGCGGCCTTCGGCCGCCACCCCGAATCAAATTATATTCTGGTGGCACGGTGAACCCGTTGGAGATCACTGCATGCAAAGTGCTACGTCATTCACTTTCCCATTTTCACTCTCCCTATCATTTTTCTATCCTTAATTCAGTGAAGCATGTGCTGTTCGTAATGATCAGGAATCAACTACTCTTCATCTTTTTGGGCTGTGAAAATTAATAGGCAAGGGTAGATGGTGGTGAACTGCAGAAACCAAAAAGATAGGTTTGGAGAAAATGCATGGATCTATTTCAAACATTTTATCTAAACTTAATCACAGCATGTCCTCTAACCAGACTATTTTGTTATGTTTTAAGTTCAGTTAATTTTTTTTTCCTTTTTTGCTTAAAAGTAATTAGTTAATGACACACCAACGTACTGTATATATAATACATCGTGTGTTGTCTGATTATTGATTACAAAATGACCATTACATAAAGATGTTCAAATCTGAAATCACATCAAAGGATAACATCACCACACCATGTGAGCTTCACCACAATTTCACACCACACTTTCATCGTACACAATAACATTCACAACTCAATATGACCAACTATATTAGGAAGCAATATAATCCCTCTTCACTACCAGAAAATTCAAGTTGTTAAACTCCTTTTTTGCCATTTCAACTTCAGCTTTGTAAACTTCAGCGAGAGTTGCACATACATCCAGTCATACATCTTGTCCACCATCCGAAAGAGAGTAATCCTTGAGGTCTTTTTCATGAATATTACGCCCAAATATGTCCAGAATCCAACTATAAATCCCATAACAATAATAGTATAATCTAGAACTCTTTCAATCTTCTCATCGTCCTCTTCATCTTCTTCTTGAGATGGTGAATGATGATTAGATTCATCGCTGGGACATGCCGGAAGTGGCACACCACAAAGGCCCTTGTTGCCAACATAGGTCAAGTCATTGAAGGTTAACAAATGACCTCCTGTTGGGATTTTGCCTGACAAGTTGTTGTAGGAGAGATTCAAGGAGCCCAGAAAGTTTAAAGCAGATAGGCCGAAAGGAATTTCTCCCATGAGACGGTTCATTGACAAGTCAAGAGACTCTAATTCCGTTATGACACCAATATTATCTGGAATCCTTCCTGTCAAATGGTTGTTGGATAAGTTGAGGAAGCACAATCCATGCAGCTTCGTGATCTCTTTTGGAATCTCTCCAGAAAGCTCATTGTTTGACAAGTCTATGCTTGCCACCATACTTAGAGTTTTAGTGTATTCATTGGTTGACCCTTTTGCAGTTATTATAATATTTTCATCGAGGAGATATAACATGTCACCATTATTCGCATAGTCACAAGCTTCACTTCTACGAGAACAAGAATTGTTGCTATTAAATTGCAAAAACTCACTGTAGTTTTGTTTCACGGCCATAGAACTCAAATTTGCAATTGTGGATGGTATACTGCCAGTAAGTTTGTTGGATGAAAGATCCAAAACTTGAAGGAGAGCAAGATTTCCTATACTCAATGGAATAGCGCCATGGAATGAATTTGAGCCCAAACAAAGAAACCTTAGCATTGGGAAGCTCCTGCCCACCCATTTTGGTATTGCTCCAGAAAATTTATTCCCACCAAGATCAAGAACAAGTAGTTCTTTAGAATTTCTTAAGGCAATAGGAAATGGTCCAGACAAATTATTATTGTTTATGTGCAAGGAGTTCAAATTAATTGGATATGAGCCATGACAATTTGGGACTTCATCTGATAAGTAATTGTTGGACAATTGTAGTATATATAAATTACTTAAATTGCAAAAGAAGGCCGGCAATCTACCATGGATGTAGTTATTAGACAACTTTAATACTTCAACATGTTGAAATTTTGCATAGCTTAATGTAATTGTTCCTTCAAAGGAGTTATTTGATAGATCCATAAATGCTGGTAGACTAGAAGGTATTTGGCCATTCAAATTGTTTGAGCTTATATCAAGATGAATATCTGAATTGTTCAAAATGAAATCTGAGAACCAACCTGGCATATTTCCATAAAGTCCAACTCCAGATAAAGACAAATTTCTCAAAGTTGTTTGCGTTTGAATCCATGAAGGGAATCTAGCTCCCAAATGACAATAACTCATAGCTTTTCTCACAGCATAAAAAGGAGGAAGCCAATCATCTGATAAAATCAAATTCAAGGAGTTATAAGATATATCCAAAAACACTAAGTTAGTGAGCTGGGAAAAGTGAGCATCTGTCATATTGCCCTGTAATGAATTTGATGAAACATCCAAGTGTACCAGTTGAGCTAATTGACCCACATTGGAAGGGATTGACCCACTCAACTTATTGCTATAAATGCTCAAGGATTGTAACTGGGATCCTTGTGGACATTTAGACAAATCATCAAGTAGATTTGTTAGTTCTCCACCAATATTATTCTCAGGCAAAAACAAATCCTCCAAATTGCATAGATCACCCAAACTCATTGGAATCTGCCCCACCAAGTTATTGCTTGATGCATAAAAATACTTTAAGTTGTGAAGTCTGCCAATGTTTCTAGGTATTTGACAAGAAATATTATTACCAGATAAGAATAATTCCCCCAAATTGACTAGATTACCCAAAACATCTGGTATACATCCAGAAATTTCATTAAATGACACATCCAAAAATAACAAGCTAGAGAGGTTGCCCATGCTCAGAGGTATCTCTCCAGTGATATGATTACCACACAAATCTAAATACTTTAAGTGGATAAAATTGCCCATGCTCAGGGGTATCTCTCCAGTGATATGATTATAAGACAAATCTAAATGCTCCAAGCAACTAAGGTTGACCATGCTCAAAAGAATCACATCAGTTATATAATTCCAAGATAAATCTAGATACTTGAGATGTAAAAAACTTTCCATATTTAGTGGAACTTTTGTTAAAGAATTACCGGCTAATTCCAAATGCTTCAACTTTCTAGTGACATTCATTGAAATATTTCCTTCTATTTGATCACTAGATGAATTGTTTGTGTCAGCTCCTAATGCATCTTGTGGCCAATTAGTTGTCGTAGAGAGATTGACACAACTCATGTCTAGATATTCTAGAGAAGTTAGGTGGGAGAGCCAACTTAGGTCATTTGACCATAATAAAGGATACGAAAGATAATACCGAGGATTCAAAAAACAAGAACTAAGGTTGAGGAAGCGTAGGTTAGAAAGATTGCCCAATTGTGGAGGAATCAATCCACTAAACTTGGCATTGGAAAGGTCAAGATGCTCCAAATGGAGAAGCGAGGAAATCATACTAGGCACACGGGTTGAGAAGTTATTGAAGCTTAAATCCAGGTATTTTAAATGCTTCAATTCAAACAAAGAAGGATTTACCATACTTTTCTTTGGAAATGAGGCATATTGATCAAGTGGGTAGTGAAGATCAAGTCTAATGACATGGTTGGTGGTGTTGTCACAAGAAACTCCTCTCCATTTGCAGCAGTCATAACCGGTCCAAGAAGAAAGCCAGTAGTCGGAGTTATACAAGTCAGACTTGATGGCAAGTAGAGCTCTTCTTTCACTCTCCAAGCAATTGATCCCTTTAGATGCATGTTGATGATCATCACAGCATACTCTAGTGCTAAATAATAAGACGACAAAGAGGAGAGCAGCCTGCTTTGAGGAATTATAATCGCCCTTGAAGCCACATCTATTAGCCATACAGTGATTATGAAAGAGTAGCAAGATTGGATCGTAAGTTGAACGAAAACATCATACTAAGCATGTATATACACACACACACACAAGAGGTTCTTTCAATTGTGTGATGCTGTGAAGAAGGGGATTTGCTTTAACTTCCACAAAATTGATAGAAATGCATAAGAAACTTTCAAATGCCTTAATTATGATTGTTATAATTTAATATTTCTCTCTAGCACATTTAAATATGAATAGGATGCCTGAAGTCACAGTTTCCTGTCACATGGGGAGAGTAAAGTCAAACTCTTCGGTCATACGGTGATAAAAAGTCAAATGTTGAATATTATTATTATTATTATTATTATTATTATTATTATTATTATTGAAAATGAATTGGATGACTTTGCTGATATGACCATGACAAGTTGATTATATCGTGAAGAAGGGGTTGGCTTTATCTTCTACAAAATATTTAAAAATTGATAGATACGCATAAGAAACTTTCAAATGTCTTAATTATGATTTTGATTGGGATTAAAAATATATTGTGTTATAATTATTATTTGATTTATAATTTAATATTTCTTTATATCACATTAATTTAAGTATGAATAGGGCATGCCCTGGTCTTGGTTTACAAAACCCAGTCATGTGGTTAGAGTAAAGTCAAAGTCTCCTCGAGTGTTTTGTTTAGTCAAGCTTTTTTAGCATTTATTCCAAGAAAATTAGAAATATAAAGGTTATTTATCGATTTGGAAACCTACCAGCAACATTATAATAAGTGGATGAATTTAAATTTTAAATAGGATAAATATATTGAATAAATTATATTTAAATTTATCTAATAGATAAATTAGAAAGAATACTATTCAATTTCAAAATTAATGTTCAAACATCTAAATTATATAAAAAATAATAATGACACATTCTAATCCAATCTTTGAAAAATTTATAAATTATTACACGCTTAATTACTCATAACAATTCTCTTTTTTTTTCCTATAATCAATTATATTGTGAAGAAGTGGTTTACTTTATTTTTATGAAATATTAATAAATTAATAGATATGCATAAAAAACTTTCAAATGCGTTAATTATGATTGTGATTTGATTAAAAATAATTTTCGTTATCTTTTATTATAATTATTGATTTGATTTATAATTATATATTGTGATTGCCCTAATTAAGGCCAATCATGTCGTTAGAAAAAGTCAAAGTCTACCTGAATAAGACTTGCAATTTTCCCCTAATCTAATTGAGAATTTGATACTATCATGGATGAGAATATGAATAGAATTTTTAAACTCGATCTAATAATTAGGATATGAAGAGTATGACTATTTTCAAATTTGGATAGAAGAAAAAAAATTTAGAGAGTGTTCGGTTTGCTCTTTCATATTTTTATTTTTTAAAAAAAATCATGTTTTTCCTTTTTTTGAAAATGACTTTTAATATTTTTTTAATTTTCATAAAATGATAATTCATTTTCTAGAGAACAAATATAAAAAGAGTAAACCAAACAATATTTTTTAGAAAATCATATTTTTTTAAATAAAAAAAATAGCAATCCAAACGTTTTGCCTCACGGATACGTAAGAAATCTTCATCGAAAGAGCATGCGATGAGAATGAGTAAATGAGTATCAGAAAGTAATAAATATTCATAAATTTAATGAAATAATTTTATTTTTTAAAAAAATAGATAATAATAAGATAATAAATAAGGTATAAATATCTGATCGGTATAACGTTTAAGATGAAGATTAAATACTAACGGATATGATAAGTATAAGAATAAATATAATAGTTAGAAATAAATACGAAAATATGAAATTCGATCCCAATTCTATTGATTGTTATCCCTACCTGCTCTTATTTTGATTTACAAAGGTCAATCACGTGGTTAGAGAAAGTCAACAGTCTTCTTGATACCTTGTTTAGTCAAGTCTTATGGTAGCATTTATTCTGAGAAATTAGAAATATAGATATTTTTTTTTTTAAATTTGAAACGACTTGATCATCTACCAATAAAATAATAAAAAAATATAATAAATCAGATAACATTAAATTTGGAGGATCGATTTTTATAAAAATTTTATCGATCACTAATATAAATCAAAGTGCTCACGTGGACAATCAAAAAGTCCAATATCACATGATTACGCATTCTATTTGAAAAAAATTTTATAAAATACATCGTATTTAAGGATCGAATCACAGGTGTCTCGATGACAATTGACACCCTTTCGTTGCGTTGTAACCCCAAGGAAAAAATAAAAGCCGGCATCAATTATCACTCAGATATCCATTTTATAGAATTTTTTTTCAAATAAGGTACATAAACATGAGATATTATGCTTCTTAGCCACAATATAAGTGCTCCCAATTTATCCTAAAAATCTATAGAAAACTTCAATAGGATTGAATTGTCATCTCACATTTGATGCTATCTGATTCATATTTTTTAATAAAATAATAAAAAAATCTAAATTTGAATTTTAATGAGACAAATGAAATTCACTTTCAAGTATATATAAGATATGCTTTAAATTTATCTGATAAATAAATTATAAAAAAGTTATTTATTAAAAAAATAATACGAACTTCAAACATCTAAATAATAAAAAAATTAAAATAAAAAGACACATTTTAACCACAACATTGAAAATTTTGTTAACTACCACAAGCTTAATTATTCATAAACAATCCTCATTTATTTATACGATAGATTTACCAACAATTAGAAATATTGGGGTTAATTGAGTTAGCATCATAAAAGAATTTAACATTCACAAATAAATTTGAGATTCAACTTAATACGATTTTATTTGTTAAATATGGTAAACTAGTAACTCGGTTTAAAAATTTCAAGGAAGTCTCGAGGACATTTTACAGTACGGAATTAGATTTCTAGGAGACTAGGTTAAACCATGAAGGTTAAATCTCTTTAAAATTTAAAGTTTAAGTGTTTGATTTTAATAAACCAAACTGCAGGGGGCTTGTAGCGTAAAGAACCGAAAGCTAAGGGTGGGGCTTGTAGAAACTAAAGTTGGAGGTGGCAAATGGTGATTTGCTCGCCCCAGCGCCCCCGCTAACATGTCCAGAACTAACACGGAGGAGGTAAATTATGGGGCTACTAGTTGGATACTGTGGTTTGTGCGTGGGGAGGGCAGACATATTGGATTTATCAGGTTTTGACCCCCAAACCTCATAGCGGCAATACCACGCACTAACCATCAATCCATCCCATGGGGCCAGAAATTGAAGTTGGAGGGCTTATATGCAAAGAGGCCAAACACTTAACCATCAGTTCTCCCTTTTCGCTCACCTTCCTCGCCTGATCCGCCCAAAGCCTTCTCCGCTACGCGAGCCCAATAGCCACACCAATTCTTGCCCTTCTTCCCTTGATCTTGATCTCGATCTCACCTTTGGTGGAGCTCAGCTGATCGAAGCAAGCAATTCTTGTGGCTCAAGCCGCCAACGGAGCAATTGTGGTTTCCTCTCGTTGAACGAAGGTGTCAGTGTCGGGCAGAATCTGTGCGACATCGCTAGCCTCAATCAGTCTGGGAGTCTTTGCTGGACTAGTACCACTAGGTAGGTTTACTTTGTACCCCTCGGATCTGTTAGTCTTGGTTGCTTGGGTTTCCCATGGGAGCCTTGATAAAATCGCCAGCCCAAAGCTCATTCTGTTTCCTCTTTGTGGCAATTCTGTAGGGGTGGATTTGGGGGAGAACAGAAGGTGCCATGGAGTCTCCAGGAGTTTGATATTTTTCCAGTCGATTTAGGTAAGGATTGCCTATTTTAGGTTTGGATTACTGTCGTGATCTCATTTTGATTTGGGATATATTAGTTTTGCTCAGATCAGTGGAGATTGTATGTAGGAATTGATTTATTTCAATGTCCTGTTCTTGGTTGTTATGGTTTTCGGATGAGTTACTGTTTGATTGGTATATTGGTTGTGTTTTTGTTGTTTTTGGATACTCGATTGTGTTGGATTAGCTAGGCCTTGGGTAATGTTGTTCTGATTTTGGTTGTTGGATTAGGTTTTGAGTGTAGTGGTTGACTGTAGGGAGTTTGCCGTGAGTTATCATGGGAGTTGTGCTTGGAGCAATGCTTAGACAACTTTGTCTTAATTTGATTCCATTGATCTGGCCATGTCCTTGCCAATGATGAAAGCCAAGGAGGGGTTACATGCTTACAAGACAAAGCGGAGGATGAAGAGGCATTGAAGAGAATTGGAGGACCCAAGACAAGGTCCAAGACTAAAAACATGAAGCAAGCCTTGGAGGGTTTAATAATGGAGCTCAAGGAAAAGGAGGATCAATGCACAATGGAGGCAACAACTAAATGGATTACATTCCTTCAACTTGAAAGTGACATTTAGCCAACATGAGGACCATTTTCGTATGTATTTTTGGGAGATTTTTCTATAGTGACTTTCAATGTCCTTTGGTGGGTTTTAATGTCTTTTTGAGAGTTCCTAAGCTAGTATTGGGAATTAGTGGTCCATTAGGGGAAAATAAATGCCCATGCATGCATGATAATGGTGCATAATTAACGCTTAGTGGGAAGTGTAGTAGAGGTTAATGTTTCAACCTCCACTAAGTCTATATATAGGAAAACTCTTGTATGGCTAAGGGAGTTTTTGGTTGGAATGAAAACTGAGTTTTCTTTATTGTGAGAGCTTCTTTAGAGTTCTTAGGCAAAGAACTAAATCTGATCTTATCAAGACAACTTGTGACGATCAAAATACCCATGACTTATCACTTACATTCTTATCTTTCTTAAGTGTGGCGTCAATATCCTTCCCCAATTGAATTTCAAGGCGAACCGATTGCGACATTCTTATCACTTGCTGAGAGCTTTTGGATAGAAATGTTGTTCTAGGTTGAATTGGGTTCTTTGGTTCAGATTGGTTTTGTGTTGGATAAATTCATGAGTTGGGAATGAACACTAGCTGTGTTGTGACTTGAGTTTTGTGTTTTTGCTATGTGTCACCTTTGACTTAGAGATTGCACAGTTTGAAATGGGATTTCAGTTTTGTACGTGATCCATTTTGGAGTGGTTGTGGCTGCGTCATGTGTTGTTGCTGCAATAGAATTGTGTTACTTTAGAATGGTTTCGTTAGTGTCAGATTTGTGATCCTTTGCGTCCCTACGGTATGATACCCTAAGGGTTGTAATTAGATTAGTGAGGTGTAGATTTTGGTGTTGATTAATCTTGAGGAGTTATGATTCTCGACGGTATGGTTTTGATATTGGTGGAAGTAGTGGGGTTGCTCATTACGATTGAGATGGTGTTTAATTAGGGTTGTCATCATGTTTAGCTAATTATCACTTGTTATAATAGCTAAACACGATATCCTTTGATACAGAGGCATTGATTGGGTTCGTTTTGGATATCTGGACGGGTTCTTTAGTTTGGCACAGACTTCACATAGGAGGCGGATACTTCTTACTTGTTTCTGTAGATCTTTTATCTTAATGTATTGCTAGTTCATTTATATCAGTAGGTTGCTTGACCTTATATCTGCTCAGTTTTACTACACTGCTTGAGATTTGGTTGCTTGGCCTTTGAGATAGTCTGGTTATTATCTATACAGTCTCACACTTGTTACTCATATTCTGTAGAGTATACACATGTATGTATTACATAGGAGTGATTATTAAACTATACATAGTACGTGGTAAATACCTGGTTGTTGACTTACCTAAGTACATGGTCACATGACTGGTAAATCATGGTTAGTTGGGCATATGCATGTTATGCGGTTGTATGGATGTTGATTTGGTTTTGAGTATACTTGTTGTACCTTGTGTATATCCTACGATTGTATGGATGTTGACCTGGTTGGAGTCATGTGCATTTAGTAGCATGCACCATCCCTGCATGGTAGCATACTAGCGATTTTCAGCTCCCTTGTGATCTGAGTCCATCGTTAGTTGTACTCGTTGGGTTTCTATAGCTGTTGGCTTCGTATTGTTGCAAACTAGCGATCATCGGCTCCCTTATGGTCTGAACCCATCGCTAGTCAGGTTGGGCTGTGTGGTTCTAGAGCAATTGACTCCCTCTTCTAGCTTTGGGTATGTATCATGATGGGTTGTGTGACCCAGAGTAGTTGGCTCCCCCTTTTGGCTTAGGGGTAAAAGCCATGATGGATTGTGTAATCCGCGAGCAGTTAGCTCCCCTCTTGCCTAGTTTTGGGATTATTGTTGTTGCAGTTGTTGGCTTTCTAGCATCCTGTCCACTCGATCATCTAGTGTAGGGATAGCTGGAATGCATTCAAACATCATGTGCACATGATGCATCATTGCATTAACATTCGATTGGTTGCATTTGTTTGACATGCACCTACAGATTTTATGTATTACACTTGATATGTTGATCATGTGTTGCTTATATTGTATGGGCTGACTTGTAAATGGTTTCGGGGGTTTCTGATCATATTACCCCACATGTTAGTCGGACACTGATATGTATTTTTATTCAATTGTTAGCTATGTTTTGATACTCTTATGAGATTATATCCTATTGATTTTATATTGCATATATAGCTTATTTCTGTTATACATATTTGTATCTCAATATCCACAGAGTTCACCTAAACTCACTCTCATTTACTATGTTTCATCAATCGTACATGATCCTCTTCGATGCATGTGGATCATTATCACAGCATGCTCTAGTGCTAAACAATTAAATGACTAGGAGGAAATAGAGTTACCCTTACAACCACAATTGACGGCCATAGAGTGATTTAAGGGAAGAGTAGGTAGGTTGAATCATAAGTTGAAAGAAAAAAAATACGTACATACACATAAGCCCTTTCAATTGTGAGCGCAAGTTGGATTCCTTCTTTTATTGAAAAGTTAATTGGATAACGCGCGTTATTGATTTGTAGGGGTTTGCTTTAACTTCCACAAAATATTTACAAAATAATAGTATGCATAAAAAATTAGCAAATGTGCAACTTGGCTTGTTATTGGAAATAGAAAAAAATCTTCATTATGTTTGATTATAATTATTGATCTGATTTGTAATTTAATATTTTTCTGTAGTACATATAAATATGCATGAAAGGAACATGTCTTTGTCTTCTTTCACAAAACTCAGCCATATGATTGAGTACAAGTGGCAACACCCCGTTGACATTGCATTGACTGGAAGTCAACCATAAGGAAAAGAATGCAAGTCTTTGCATCATGATCTAAGCAACATGCTTTATTCCCTCACAAAATGAGAATGCAAGTCATCATCACAAGTCTTTGCACCAATCAAACATGCTTTATTCCCTCACAACATGAGAATGCAAGTCATCATCACAAATCTTTACACCAAACTCTATGAAACATGCTTTATTCTCTCACTAAATGAGAATGCAAAGTCATCATCACAAGTCTTTAAACCAAACTTTATCAATGAGACTCCAAGTCTTCTAGTGGAAATCTACAACTATTTCACTTTAAATATATTTTATATCATTGGAGTAAAATGTGAAAAAGCTCATTCCAACAGATCTAGCTAGCACCGACACATAGGCTCAAATATGCTTTATATTATGGTGGCAAAAAATATTCGTTTGTCTCAGCGTCTCCGCTAATCTGTTTTACGGTCAACACGAAGGAAGTAAATCACGAAGGTTACTAGTCCGGATATTATGATTAATGCGTGAGGAAGACTGGACAACTGACTTTGTCAGATTTTGACTCTCAAATTTCATAATAATAATATTTATATATTAATCATCAGTCCATCCTATATGGACGAATATATTTTATATTGTGCATCTTGATGCGGTGACATCATATGTATCTTATCTCCCACTAAAATTTCACTCCCAATAAAATTTTTTAAAAAATAAAAATAAAAGACTACGGAAGATATGATCTATGTGTTTATTTACTTTGCTCAACTGCTGTTGATATTCAACTTTTTTATTTTGTTTTATTTTATTGACATTTTGAAATTAAGATAACGATTTAGGAAAAAAAAGGTAGGTCGCAATTAAATTATAGCATGTTGATCCTAGACCATTGCATAAGATTACAGTGGAGTGTTAGCCCGTAAAGGATATATTAGTTGCGATAAAAACTCAAAAGCTTAGAAAGTTACTTAGATTATGTTTAGTATGCTTATTTTTATTTTTATTTTTTATAAAAAAATATGATTTTTTAGAAAATGTATTTGGTTTATATTTTTCAATCTTATTTTTCAAAAAAGATATAGTATTATATCTTTTTATAAAAAATTAAAAAATGAAATGAAGTCATTTTTCAACAAATTAAAAAAATATGATTTTCTGAAAAATAAAAATAGAGAATGGAGCAAACCAAACGTCCCTTAGTGGTAAATTAAAAAAAAAATATGATTTTTTAAAAATAAAAATAGAAAATGGAGTAAACCAAACACCCCCTTAATATTTTCACGTATAATTTTAAAATTTGAATTCTTATCATACGGATTATAACATTTGAAATATCAATTTAATAGAGAAATTTTTAATAAAATTAATATGTTAATGAGTTGATGAGTTGTCATTAGTGATGGAAGTTAGTTGTTATAAAAAGTGTTCATATTAAATATATTTAATTGTAATTGAATTAGTGGTTGAGAAATAATAGAATAATAATTAATATTGAGGTGTTAGGGTAGTTAGTGGGTTAGTGGGTATGTGTTATGTATGAGCCTATAAATAGGCTATTTATTTATCAATGAAATGTATGTGAAAATTTTATTTTATCCTCGATTCTTTTATTATTTTCTTAACACTAGTAATCTTTCGCTAGAATATGCTTATATTTTACATCTTGATGTGGTGACATCATATATATATATATATATATATAGAAGTGATCCTGTGCGGACCACTTCTGCGGACCAAATGCGGACGACGCCTGCGTGGCTGCGGCGTCGCACTGCTCGTCTTCGTGGCCCGAAGCCAGCGTGGCAACGAAGGAAATAGGTCAATGGAGGAAGCCGCAGCATTAACAAATTCGCAACTCCACTCCTCGTGCCGCAGCTTCCTCTCTCGCCGAACCCTAGCTTTCCTCTCCTCTTGCGTCCGCAGCTTCCTCACTCCCTCTCTCGCCGAACCCTAACCGAAGCCCGCCTCCCTCCTCGTCGCGAAGATCCATCTCCATTCCATTCCTCGTCGAAGCATCAAGGCATCTCTCTCTCGCGCGGCCGCATCCCTCATCCAAATCACTGCCTCTCTCCTCGTCACCGGCTGCGGCGATCCGACCCGCCTCCCTCCTTTTGATAATCAGATATGTTGAATTAGTCATCATTAATCTCCAACAGATTCGTAACTTAACTCCTTTGATTTTTCAATTGGTTTTCTGCACCCTTCTTCCTATACACAAGATTATGCATACCATATGAAAAACACTCACATCCATATGCCTAGCAACAGTCCATGATTTTGTCTGATCGGTCATTTTTTCCTTGCATAAGCTAGTCATAGCACTAATGGTCCTTTTATAGGCGTAAGGATAAGTCAAAAAATGGATGATGAATGAGGGGAAATATAAGAGTAGGATATTTTCACATCTATTTATGTGGAAGGATGGCATAAATATGTTTTTGTTGCTTGCTCCCTGAAACTTCTCTCGCGGTTCTTCATTCTTGGCTCTGGTATACGATAATTATTTGAAGTAGGCGGGTCGGATCGCCGCAGCCGGTGACGAGGAGGGAGGCAGTGATTTGGACGAGGGATGCGGCCGCGAGAGAGAGACGCCTTGATGCTTCGACGAGGAATGGAATGGAGATGGATCTTCGCGACGAGGAGGGAGGCGGGCTTCGGTTAAGGTTCGGCGAGAGAGGGAGTGAGGAAGCTGCGGACGCGAGAGGAGAGGAAAGCTAGGGTTCGGCGAGAGAGGAAGCTGCGGCGCGAGGAGTGGAGTTGCGAATTTGTTAATGCTGCGGCTTCCTCCATTGACCTATTTCCTTCGTTGCCACGCTGGCTTCGGGCCACGAAGACGAGCAGCGCGACGCCGCAGCCACGCAGGCGTCGTCCGTATTTGGTCCGCACAGGATCACTTTTATATATATATAATCTCTCGTTAGAATTTCAATCTCAATAAATTTTATTTAAAAAGATTTAAAAAAAGATTGAGAAAGAAATAAATTACTAAATACTTAATAATTAAGTGTTGTTCAAACGAACAATGATCAATTTATTTACTTTGCTCAAGTGTTGTTGATTCAGCTTCTTTATTTTATTTTATTTTATTTTATTTGACATTTTGAAATTAAGATAATGATTTAGAAAAAAAAGGCAGGTCCCTTCAATTAGAGCATGTTGATCCTAGACCATTACGCAAGATTACGGTGGAGTGTTAGCCAGTAAAAAACATGTCAGTTGAGACAAATACTCAAAAAATTTTCAATTTATATTGTATATAAAGACTCAAAAGTTGACATGGACAAAGGATAAATTATTGATATCTGAAACTTAAAAATTCTAATTTTTAAATGCACCAAAATGCAAATCGTATGTTGAAAAAAGGCATCTATGTTTTCAAGATATCAAAAAATTGCACATTTTTTTTAAAGAAATTCTTTCATAAACTATATGACATTTGGCAACATTAGCGTCTACTCCTCCAATTTAAATTGGAGTTTGAAATCAAACTTCTTCTCGAAGGGATAGATGGGGTGATTCAAATAAGATCCAATATAGATCTAATTTTTTATTCACTCGTGGGATTTGGGTGGTCCAGGGGACTTTCGCGGCTCGTCTCTTCTCGAAAATTCATACGTCTCTTATCAGTATATGGGTCGTTATCTCTCGAGCACAAATTTAGGTTTGACCTCAACAGGAAAATGGAACACCTAACAGCGATCTTCACTGGCCAAGAACTACGAGATCGCCCCTTTCATTTTAGGATGACGGAGGGATAGTACCATTTAAGCCTTTTTTTATACTTTTCTCAGAGGTCTAGAGTGTTGTAAAATTTGAACAGTATCTGTTCGGTATTTGACTTAGTCAATTTACGACCGTCGGATCTTCCGAAAGATTGCTTTCGAAGGAAGCAAACTGATTGGTTTACGTCGAGGCTAGTGTTTGACACTATCTCCGTAAAACGATATTGCTCCGCTACTGGTGCTCACGGATAGCAGCAATTCGTTTCCAAGATACAACGACATCGTCTCGGAATAGTAACACTTCAAATTTTGAGACCGGCGAACCTTTTCGTAGGCTTTTTGGGCTCTCGATGCAGAAGATGGATGAGTGCAAATGCTTTAGATTGCAATGCTTGAATGAATGAAATGATCTAGTGAAGGGATCTATTTATATTGAGTGAAGAGGTAAGTACCCTTTAGTTCGGACAGATCTGGACCGTTCATAACGAAAGGGTATAACCTTTTAAAGGTCTTTTAATCTCGTCCCTTGATCTGAAGAGTTATAACTCTTCAGATCCCATCTTGATCTCGGCCGTCAGATTAGAACATTTAATCCGACGCCTCATATCCTTTCTTCCTCTTCACCGTCAGATTCGAATTTGACGCTCCAGATCGCACGTATCTTGAACAATTAATTTCTCATTCACCCTTAATCGGTTTTGAGCAAATAAATAGTCCAGATTTATCTACGCGAAACGTAGATTTCGATTTTGAAGTCAAACTTGACTTTCAACGATCGATGGTATCAAAATTTTCTTTTGCAAAATTATATCCAACAATCCCCCACATGAATGGAAATTAATGCATGTATTGCATGTATGCATGTTGACACTTTATAAGAGTCCAATCGATAAGTCAATGCATCGGGAAAGGTAGCTTGTGGCTTTGAACCTTCCGTAGTTGAATGCTATCGAACATACTAGGCTGCGCAGTGAACGTGATGTCTTGAACTGCTCAGCTGTTGGTGTATACTAAGACAATAACACCCACACAGAGACTTATCTCGCCCACTTTTAGTTCTCATGATTGGTTCCGTTTCGGCCATGGACACCATCTTGGATTCATGAGTGTTTCATTGAAGCGGCATGTCTTCACACTCACATAGGTGATACTTTTATCAAGAGTATCCTACCATACTCCACCATAAAGGTATAGAAATCATTAAAAGCATAAGCTTATCCTCACTACATGTAGTAGGACAACACCAAATCATTCTAGGATTGGGATAATAGAGATAATTATTTCTCTTATGCTGTTACATAACTTCTGTAACTTCATTGTCCCATTAAACTAAGATCTTGGGATCTCCAGTCAACAAGGTTGGTTTACCGCTACAGTCGTTTTTAGTTGTAGATTTTCAATCCCATTCCTCTTGATGAGTAGTATACTATATCTCGATTTAGCCCCTTCGTTAGGGGATCTGCCAAATTATCCTTAGATTTGACATAATCGATTGCAATCACTCCGTTCGAGATCAACTGCCTAATGGTATTATGTCGACGACGTATATGTCGTGACTTACCATTATACATACTACTCTGTGCCCTTCCAATTATCGATTATCACAGTAGATAAGTACGGCGGACACAGGTTTTGTCCAGCTCAGAATATCTTCCAAGAAATTCCACAGTCATTCAGCTTCTTCAGCTGCTTTATCAAGTGCTATAAACTCGGATTCCATTGTTGACCGAGCTATGCATGTTTGCTTAGTGGATTTCCAAGATACTACTCCTCCACCGATCGTGAATACATATCCACTAGTGGATTTGGAGTCTTTTGTATCGGAGATCCAATTAGCATCACAATATCCCTCCAAGACTACGGGATACCTTCCGTAATGTAATCCGTAGTTCATAATATATTTTAAATATCTAAGAACTTGCATCAGTACTTTCCAATGGGTGTCGTTTGGATTGCTCGTAAAACGACCCAGTTTGTTGACCACGCAGGTAATATCCGGGCGAGTACAGTTTGTGAGATACATCAAACTGCCAATTATCTGGGAATATTCTAATTGCGATATGGGTTCACCATAATTTTTTGCTAAGTGTTGACTTAGATCCATAGGTGTTTTTATAGTAGAGAGATCGTATGCATTAAATCTTTTCAATACTGACTCTACATAATGGGATTGTGTTAAAACTATCCCATCGGATGTCTTGAGAATTTTAATTCCCAATATGACATCTGCTAGACCCATATCTTTTATGTCGAAACTATTGGTCAATATTTTCTTAGTACTCATGATGATATTATGATTACTTCCCATTATGAGCATGTCGTCTATGTATAGACAGACGATTACATAACTCTCAGGTGTGCTTTTGACATAAATGCATTTGTCACATTCATTTATTCTGAATTCGTTTGACAGCATTATTTTGTCAAATTTTTAGTGCTATTGCTTTGGTGCTTGTTTAAGTCCGTACAATGACTTAACAAGTCGACACACCTTTCCCTCAGTTCCAGGAGCTATGAACCCCTCAGGTTGCTCCAAGTAGATTTCTTCTTCCAACTCACCATTTAAGAACGCAATCTTAACATCCATTTGGTGTATTTCAAGGTCATACAATGCTGCAATGGCTATCAGCACTCGTATGGACGTAATCCTTGTCACCGGTGAGTAGGTATCGAAGTAATCAAGGCCTTCCTGTTGCTTGTACCCTTTAGCTACAAGTTTGGCCTTATACTTGTCAATCGATCCATTAGTTTTATAGTTGCATTTTAGTATCCACTTACAACCTAATGGTTTAGTACCAGAAGGAAGGTCTACTAATTCTCAAGAATGGTTATTCATGATGGACTCGATTTCACTATTGACAACTTCTTTCCACAATGAGTCGTCGGGACCGGAGAGAGCTTTGCTTAGTGTTCTTGGGTCCATTTCTGAGATGAATGTTATGAAATCCGGCCCGAACGATTTCTCAGCTCTAGCCCGTTTGCTCCGACGTGGCTCTTCGCTTTGATTGTCAATAGCCCTTTTATGACAACTAAGTTCTGGAACATTATTTTTGTTAGAACTTCCGTTGTCATTATTTTGAACGTTTTCCTTCTTATTTAGAAACACGTCGTCAAAAAATATTGCATTCCGAGATTCTATGGTTGTACCCACATGAATATCAGGAATGTCTGACTTATGAACTATGAAGCGATATGCACTACTGTTTTGGGCATATACGACAAATATTGCATCGAACGTTTTAGGTCCGATCTTAACTTGCTTTGGCTTAGGTACTTTGACCTTTGCTAAGCACCCCCATACTTTCAAGTATTTGTACGATGGCTCGCGACCTTGGAGAATGTGGTTTGCTGATAATATGACTTCCCCCCATAACTTCTAAGGTAAGCTTGAATAGTTCAGTTGGTTAGAGCGTGTGGCTATTAACCACAAGGTCGGAGGTTCAAGCCCTCTTTCTGCTTGTGCTTTTTTAGGTAATTTTTAGAAATTCTTCCATGAACGAGGGAGTTTCTCGATTACCGTAACAACTTTGAATGACTCGTTCAGCGGCATTCCTTCGGCGTCCAGATCATGCATTATCAGTTGCATGTCTTGGAACTGAGATGTGACGCTCTTGGAATCCACACATTTGAAATCCAGAAATCGGCCGACGATGAATTTCTTCAGTCCGGCGTTTTTCGATTTTGTATTTCTTCTTCAGCGATTCCCACAGTAACTTGGCCGTCTCTATTATGCAATATACGTTATATAGCGCAATGTCTAGCGCATTTAAGAACATAATTGTGGCACAGGAAGTCTCCGTGTGACCACGCATCGCGAGCAGCTTGGCTCCCGGAATCATTTTCCGTAGCGGGTGGCGGGTCTTCACGCAGGAACCGTACAAGGTTCAGCATGGTTAGGTAGAACAACATCTTCTGCTGCCATCTTTTGAAGTCGGCTCCGTTGAATTTCTCCGGCTTCTTGGCGTGAGGGATAGCGGTTGGTACATTGAAGTCGGCTCCGTTGAATTTCTCCGGCTTCTCGGCGTGAGGGACGACGGTTGGTACACTGAAGTCGGCTCCGTTGAATTTCTTTGGCTTCTCGGCGTGAGGGACGGCGGTTGGTACATCGTTGATTCCGGGCATATCAGTTTGTCGAATATCGTTTTACGATTGTTGTAAAATTTGAACAGTATCTCCTCGGTATTTGACTTAGTCGATTTACGACCGTCAGATCTTCCGGGAGGTTGCTTTCGAAGGAAGCAAACTGATTGGTTTACGTCGAGGCTAGTGTTTGACACTATCTCCGTAAAACGATATTGCTCCGCTACTATTGCTCAACGATAGTAGCAATTCGTTTCCAAGATACAATGACGTCGTCTCGGAATAGTAGCACTTCAAATTCCGAGACCGGCGAACCTTTTCGTAGGCTTTTTGAACTCTCGATGCAGAAGATGGATGAGTGTAAATGCTTTAGATTGCAATGCTTGAATGAATGAAATGATCTAGTGAAGGGATCTATTTATATTGAGTGAAGAGGTAAGTACCCTTTGGTTCGGACAAATCTGGACTGTTCATAACGAAAGGGTATAACCCTTTAAAGGTCTTTTAATCTCGTCCCTTGATCTGAATAGTTATAACTCTTCAGATCCCATCTTGATCTCGGACGTCAGATTAGAACATTTAATCCGACGCCTCAGATCCTTTCTTCCTCGTCACCGTCAGATTCGAATCTGACGCTTCAGATCGCACGTATCTTGAACAATTAATTTCTCATTCACCCTTAATCGGTTTTGAGCAAATAAATAGTCCAGATTTATCTACACGAAACGTAGATTTCGATTTTGAAGTCAAAATTGACTTTCAACGATCGATGTTATCAAAATTTTGCTTTTGAAAAATCGTATCCAACATAGAGAAAGCAACAATTAATAGAATTTCCCTAAGAGAACGTGAAATTTTTTTTCCTTTCTAAGGAATTCATAAACTACTTTGGGAGCTACAACAAACCTTGTGTCTAACAACCAAGTTGATGGCATCCGAACGAAGGTCATAAATCAAAGCTAATACTTTCAATTCCATTTGCTATCAGCATAAGAGGAGGATGTATTTACTTCAGAAGTGATTCACTATATACTATAGAATATAGATTTCAGATTCTATATTTTGATACTAAACTTTCGAGAGATATAGCAGAGCAGAGAAAGCTGCATTCACTCACTTGGTGACCTAAACAACTTGAACCTGAGACCAGGAAGGGAAGACCGTCTCATAACTCATTACAGGATTCCAAAGAAACAAATTATTACAACGACAACTATCACAATTGGTTAATCAAGATAACATGTTCAGCATCAGAGGTTGAATATACTGTCAATGAATTTACGAGAGCGCATCAGAGGTTGAATATACTGTCAATGAATTTACGAGAGCGCACAAAGACTGAACGCATGGAAATACTACTCTCTTATTCTTTCTTTATAGATTTTTGAGTCCTTGCATAGGCTTCAAATTATACTAAAAAATCTTTGGTTAGAAACTTTGATTTGCCTTTTTGGAGGGAAAGAGTGATATAACATTGTGTTTTCTCTTAATTGCATGCATGAATTCTAGAAACAAAATAAGAACTCGAAGAGAAAGCACATAATATATGAGTATGGATCTATTGTTTCTTCGAATCATAGCATAATAAGAATAAAATAATATAAACTGAATGCTAAGGAATCTGATTGAATAGTCATCGTCCTTGTCATAGTGTCGTCGGCTTGATCCCTGTGGAAAAAAATACAGGGGAAAGAAGGAGGATCTTCCAAGGGGCTTAGGGTTGACAACGCCGAAATAACTCTAGGTCAATGGGGAACCAAGATCTCTGTTATGATGATACCCTAAACCTTTGGAGACCTTTCCTTTATATAGAAATCTAATCTGTTATCAGCCCATAGATAATAATAAATTGGTCTAAAGGGCTCTATGCATTAAACCCACATCCAATAATCCGAAACCCAAGAAACATAAGTTAGATCACTTTAAGGGTTCAGATTGTATTTACGTGTGCAACTTATAAATAAGTCCACCTAATAGGGATAATAATATCCAACAATCTCCCACTTGGGTTATATGTGAGTTGTATGGTAAATACAAGTAAACTTTAGTTGATATCAAACTTTATGGGTACAAGATACCCCTATAAACAATCTGGTCCGTAACTTCATTGGTATATGACTAAAGAGGTCATAGCTACTGTATATGATCGTAACAAGCCCCAACAGTAATCACAATACCAATGTCATTAACGACATAGATCAATATACGGATGTATAGAGTGGAAATTACATGAAATGTGATCAGTACATGTCAATTTCCAACTGATCCAAAGCGACTCAAAAGAGTCTGATCATATTTGTAAATACCTTATGCTAAACTGCAATAGCAATCATGATCCAAACATTATGATTCCAAAAGGAGTATGTATCATATTTACAAACACCAAATGCTAAACAACAACGGTAAATCATGATATCGTATTCAGAGTGTCAAACAAATATATGAATTCCATTAATATTTGAACCTTAAGTGCGTACAATAATCAAAATAAAATGTTTCTTTATTAAATAGAGCAATAAAATAAATACAGACTCTACTAGATGAGTTCTTCTTCCATAAGAAGAACTCTCATATCCACAACATGCGCATGAAACACCTTAGGCACCAAACCTTTAGTGAGTGGATCGGCCAACATGGAATCTGTGTTGATGTGCTCTACCATGATATGACGACTTTGAACTCTCTCCTTAACTGTTAGAAACTTGATGTTGATGTGCTTGGACTTCGACGAACTGCGGTTGTTCTTGGCATAAAGTTTTGCAGCTTTATTATCACAGTAGATCCTCAGTGGCCTGTTAATGTCATCAACGATATGCAATGCTGTGATGAAGTTCCGCAGTTTAATCTCGTGATTGGATGCTTCATAGTATGCTACCAATTCTGCCTCCATAATAGAAGTGGCTACTAACGTCTGCTTGACACTCTTCCAAGATATAGATTCTCCAGCAAGCATGAAGATATAGCCTGAAGTGGACCTCCTGCTATCTAAGCATCTAGCAAAATCGGAGTCTAAATAACTAATCACCTCCAGGTGATTTGACCTCCGATACATGAGCATATGTCTTTTAGTTCTTTGTAAATATCACATCACTCTTTTAATTGCTTTCCAGTGCGACGACCCTGGGTTATTAACATATCGGCCTAATATCCCAACTATAAATGTTATATCTGGTCGAATGCAAACTTGTGTGTACATGAGACTTCCCACTGTTGACGCATATAGGAATTGTTCCATCTCCTTTATTTTATGTTCAAGTCGTGGACACTGTTGCAAACTGAATTTGTCACCTCTTGACACAGGTGTGTCACCAGGTGTACAATTCTGTATGTCATACCTTATAAGCACCTTCTCAATATAGGTCTATTGTGAAAGTCCAAGAATGTCTCTTGAAAGATCACGACAGATCTGAATGCCTAGAATAAAAAACCCTTATTATTGCTCACAAGTAATATATCATCCACATACAGAACAAGTATAACAAACTTGCTCCCACTGAACTTGACATATATACATTGATCAACGAGATTCTCTTTAAATCCAAATGAGGTAACTACTTGATCAAATTTTTGGTACCATTGATGGGACACCTATTTTAAACCATAAATGAACTTCTTTAATCTACATACTAGGTGCTTTGAATCTTGGTTTCATGCAGCAGACCTTTATTATTGCTCGCAAGTAATATATCATTTACATACAAAACAAGTATAACAAACTTGCTCCCATTGAACTTGGCATATATGCACTAATCAACGAGGTTCTCTTTAAATCCAAATGAGGTAACCACTTGATCAAATTTTCGGTACCATTAACGGGGCATCTATTTTAAACCATAAATGGACTTCTTTAATCTACATACTAGGTGCTTTGAGTCTTAGGACTCAAAGTTCTCCGGTTGCATCATATATATAGACTCCTCTATGCCTCCATTGAGGAATGCAGTCTTTACGTTCATTTGATGTAGCTCTAAATCAAAATGAGCTACAAGTGTCATGATTACCTTAAGGGAGTCTTTCGTCGACACAGGTGAGAAAGTCTCCTTATAATCAATGTCTTCCTTCTGAGTGAATCCCTTGGCAACAAGACGAGCCTTATACCTTTCGATATTGCCCTTCTAATCCCGCTTGGTTTTGAATATCCATTAACAACCAATGGGTTTGAACCTTCAGGCAATTTGACAAGTTCCCAAACGTCATTGTCTGCCAAAACTTCAACTCTTCTTGCATGACGTTAATCCACCTTTTAGGGTTAGAACATTGTTTGACTTCATGGAAAGATGTAGGATCACTTTCTAGTCATATATCAAAATCATGCTCTTAGAGATAAACATAATCACGAGAATTCTTGCTTCTTCGTTCCCTTGTGGATCTCCTTAAGGGCACTTGTGTATAAGGTGGTTGAGGTACTTGCTCATCAATATGAGGCAATACTTCAATTTCAGTGGTAGGCTCTTCCAATTGCATTGTAGATGTTATGGAAATATCTTGGTTCATTATGCTCGCTGGATATGCAATATCCATAATGTGTGGTATGGTAACCATACCACTATTGATTGCACTAGTAGTGACCATAGAAGGATCGTCAATGTTTTCCTCAAAAGATATTTCCCTAGTTTTATCACTCCCACTGTCTCAATAAATTTGGCGTTTCCTGTTTCAAAAAAGGATCTATTAGAGGGATCATAAAATTTATACCCCTTTGATTTCTTAGAGTAACCTACAAAATTGCAGCTAACAGCTCTTGAGTCTAGTTTCCTTTCATTAGGCTTGTAAGGCCTAGCCTCAATTGGACAACCCCAGACATGTAAATGCCTAATGCTAGGCTTCCTATCCATCCACATCTCGAATGAGGTTTTAGTTACTATCTAACTAGGTACTCTATTAAGAAGGTAAACTACAATCTTGAGTGTCTCACCCCGCAAAGACTTCGGTAGAGAAGTGAAAGTCATCATACTTCTCACCATGTCTTTTAGGGTTTGATTGCGATGCTCAGCTACACCATTCTGACTGGATGTACCAGGCATGATATATTGAGGCACAATCCCACACTCAGCAAGGTAATTTACAAAAGGTCCTAGACGTTGTTTACCTGATCCATCATATCGACCGTAATATTCTCCTCCACGGTCGGATCGGACGACTTTAATTTTCTTACTTAGTTGAAGTTTAACTTCGACTTTGAAAATTTTTGAACATGTCCAAAGATTGCGACTTCTCATGAATAAGGTACAGATAGCCAAATCTAGAATAGTCGTCTATGAAGCTAATAAAATATGTGTATCCATTCTAAGATGCCTTAGGGAATGGTCCACAAATGGTCGTATGTATTAGCTCCAAAACGTTAATACAACGGCTAGCCCCTTTGATCCTTTTGTTAGTTGTCTTCCCCTTAACACACTCTATGCAGATATCAAAGTCTGACATGTCAAGGGAATCAAGAATTCCATATGACATTAACCATTCTAGGCGTTGTTTGGATATGTGTCCTAAACGCCTATGCCACAGCATAGAAGAATTCTCGTTGGCCAATTTATGTTTCATACCTATACTATGCATTATTACATTGTCAACCATAGGAATAAAGGTGTTTAATTTATAAAACTTATCAACCAAGGAGTCATTGCCAATCAAAATTGAATTATAGAAAATACTAAACATTTCATTTCCAAATGAACAAGAATAACCTGATTTGTCTAAACAAAAAATTAAAATTAAGTTCCGTCTAAAAGATGATACAATAAATGTATTCTCTAAATCCAAATAGGCACCAGTTCCTAAATAATATCTAAAAACACCAATAGACTCGACTACAGCCTTCTTCTAATTCCTCGTATAGATGTATCTTTTACCATCAAGCAGAAGTCAGCTCCAAAGACAACCCTGCATAGTGGCATTTGTGTGAGTAGTAGCACCAGTATCTATCCACCAAGTGTTAGTGGGTACAATAGCTAAATTGACTTCTAAACTAACAAAGTTGAGAAGTTTGTCTCTAGAATCTGCAGTTTACTTTCCTTTTCTTTTGTTATTGGTCCTCTTTCGCTTCTTACTTGTACTTTGAGAACTAGATGCTAAGTGAGCACTTTCAGATGTCTCAATCTTTAGTCTCCCCTCCTCTTGCACACATTGAGTAATAAGCTCATTCAATGTCCACTTTTCCATTACAATATCTTAAAAGGAGTGAATCGTGCAGGCAGAGACATCAAGACAAAATACACTAACACACTCTCAGACATATCGAGTTTTAGTGCTTTCAAACTTGTTGTTATATTGGGCATCTCCATAATGTACTCCCTTATGTTTCCTTTACCACTATACCGCATGGTTACCAACTTCGTAAGAAGTGTGGTAGTCTCGATCTTTTCATTTGAGGTGAATCGGTCTGCCAGTTAGTTAAGGAAACTCCTAACATCTTTTCTCTCTATGATTGAGCTCTTTATTTGTTTTGGTATGGAAAGCATCATGATGTTAGACTCATACAATTTGATTTCTCCCACAGTTGAAATTCAGCTCTCTGCTCTATAGTACTAGTATTGGTTAAAGGTGGGACGATCATTCCTTAATGCATAGTCTAAATCCATGTAGCCTAAAACTACGATCACGTATTCTTTCCATTCAGCAAAATTCGAACTAGTTAATGATGGGATGTTATTAATGTTGATAGTTACAGATTATCCTGAACTTAAAGAGAAAAAAATTATTTAAGCTCACAAATTAATTAAAGTCAAGAACATATAAATATAAAATAATATTATGCAAATAAAAAAAATTAAATACATATGAATGGACTCCTTATGAGATACCAAATATAACATTACATTTTAATATGTGGATTAAAATATAATTTATTAGCGGTACTTTTTGATATAACTTAAACATAAATTGGTCACACAATGTGTCTTCCTTTGAACCGACCCATTGTGCACATAATATGACACTTTATATGAGTTATATATTGGTCCATAGCTTACAACAACTTTAATCTGTCACGCAATATGTTTTCTTTTGGGCCAACATATTTTGTGCATGATCAGAACAAAAAATAAAATAAATTTTGTTCAATAGTCGTAAACTATCTTGAACATATATCTGGCATAAAAGCAATATTTCTTTGGGTCGATTACTCTTAACATTGATATACGTCTACCAACACAAAAGACACTAAACTTATCTATGGTGTCTTTCTTTGGATCAACATAATAGTTTAATTTAGTTGCACGTTATGTAAATAGTCTTAAGTGATTTGATCGTATAAGGGACAATCCTTAATCACTTATGATTCTTTATTATTTTTCTAATAAAAAATTAAGCGATAAAAGATCAAGAAAAGTTCCCTGGATATGAGATGGACGTGCTAGGCTACGTATCCACGTTAAGTGCATGAAGCACCAACATGGCTCGATCAACCCTCAACACGGCTCAATCATATCCATGGCCTCTAAAATCCGACATGGTTTGGAAAATAATGAGGATTAATTGTCCAAAGTTTTTTTTTTTAACGATTCCCTTGAAAGAGAGAAAAAAACTTGATTACCAGCCACGCGCACAACCAAAAAAAAAAACATGCCGTTTTTTTATTTGTTTGTTTAATAAAATCCTGAGAAACAATCAAAATAAAATAAAGTATTATTATTATTATTATTATTATTATTATTATGCACGCTGTTTTGTTTTAAAGCAGCACGTTTTTTTTATAAACGTGAATGATTCTTTCAAAGAATCAAATCGATTATATATATATATATATATATATATATATATATATATATATATATATATATATATATATGAAAATGATCATCTACGGATCGATCTCTACGGACCACATGCGGACTGACACCTGATCAGTCACCAGACCGATCAGGCCATGCCTGATCGGCCACCGAAGGCTCGGGAGCGTCCCCGACGGGTTCACCCTATCCCTAGGGTTCATCGCACCCCCCTAGGTTATAGTTTTGTTCGGGGGCGGTGGCCGAAAGCCGCCGTTGATATCGAGAAGTCGCAGGTCGTGTGCCTGATCGGCCACCGGAGGCTCGGGAGCGTCCCCGACGGGTTCACCCTACCCCCTAGGGTTCATCGCACCCCCTGGGTTATAGTTTTGTTCGGGGCGGTGGCCGAAGGCCGCTGTTGGTGTCGAGAAGTCGCAGGTCGTGTGTCTGATTGGTCACCAGACCGATCAGGCACTTGCCTGATCGGTCTGGTGACCAATCAGGAACCTGCCTGATCGGTCTGGTGACTGATCAGGCTCCAGTCCGCAGCAGATCATTCCTATATATATATATATATATAATACTGATCTGCTGCGGACCGCGTGCAGACCACAGTGCCAAACCGATCAGGCAACTGCCTGATCGGTCACGCAGGGCCTGCGCCGATGGTGGCCGATCGTCGATCGGACAGCATCGGCGGCCTTCGGCCGCCGTCCTCAGACAAAACTATAACCCTAGGGGTAGCGGTGAACCCGTTGGGTACGATGAACCCGTCAACATTGGGTAACGACTGATCGGTCAGGTTGGCCGATCAGGCAGGTGCCACGTCCGCAGGAGATCATTTTTGTATATATATAAGGAATCGATGCGGACGATAAGTCATCAGAGTGCAGCCCATGAGGACGTTGACGAGGAGAAGAAGATCGCGCCCTACGAGATCAACACGAGCGTTAATAGGAATACACCGGTGGTTTTCCGACGGAGCTCACTCCGACGCTCAAGTCAGACTCTTTATCGCTTTAAGAGGACAACGGGGAATCTCAATTTGTGTAAGTTCGGAAAGCATACCCTTTTACCTGGGTGCCGAAGCGCCTTATATATCTGAGGGTTTGATCATACATGTCTCCACATTCCTTAATCATCTGTTACGTGATATCTTTTAGGTAACGGCTGCTGCGATCATTAAGGCCTTAATTGTCACGTGTAACGGACAATAATTATCCGATGACTTTCCTGTTCTGGGTTGGAAAACGACTACTTGAAGTCTGACTATCTAATTCATATGTTGATCTTTGGGCTCCACTCTCCTGGGTCAGCTTCAGGCCTCGTATCCTGAGTTGCCCTCAGGGTCTTCATTTGTTTTACCGAGAGGGTCTCGGAACCTGAGGCTCGACCTGGCCACGGGCGTCTGTTCTCCCGAGGTATTCTCGGTAGCCCGACCACTTGGTCTGGCCTCAGGAGTTTTTGCCTAGTCTTGAGACCTGAAACCCGACTTGTCCTCGGGCGCCCTTTTTCCGAGGTAGTCTCGGGAGTTCGACCGCCTGATCTGAACTTGGGGTCTGTCACATGATCTCGAGGATCTGAAGCCCGACCTAACCTCGAGCATTTATCTCCCGAGGTAGACTTGGGAGCCCGACCACCGGTCTGGCCTCGGGCCTCTGATCTGCTCTCCCGAGGTAGTCTTGGCCTGACCTTGGAGCTCTGGTCTGATGAGCCCTACCACGTAGCTTTTCCGTACTATGTGTCCGACCTGGGAAGCTCATCCCTATCAATATATAATTAATCGATTTAACAATATATAATTAATCGATTTAACATAATCGATTTACAAATGATTCTTTCAAAAGAATCAAATCGATTAATTAAATATATATATACATATATATATATATATATATAATCGATTTAACACAATCGATGATTAAATAAAGATTTAACGCAATCAATTAAATAAATAATTAATCGATCAATTATCAATCGATTCTGCAGAGCGTTTAATCGATCAAGAAAATTCTTAATCGATCGATCTTGTTGCGATAATAATCGATTGAAGAAAATTTTCTTTTGTTCACTATTTTAAATTCGGTAATCGATTGACCGATCAAATCAATCGATTATATTATCACGATTTAATCTAAAAATTAGGTTAAACGTGAAGTTCTTACGAAAAACTTAAAAAATAAGCCTATCGTAAAGTTTTTCTCATATGTTTTTTTTTCTATCATCAAAAAATTATATTATACTAGGAAAATTTGATCTAGTATATAAATAATAAATCGAAAAAAACTTAAACTTTATTGTCATAAAAACGACGAAACAAAGTCAAGGCTCTGATACCAATTGATACAATATTGATGCTCATCTCTATCACAAGTCTCTCTTTTCAAGTTTAATCGAAGGAAGTGTGTCTGATTGATTAGGCTGATGTTATAGTAAGGGGAAGCTATGCATCTGCGGGTCCGTCTGTCCATTACTTCTCTTTCGGTGGCTTGCTTAGTTCGAGGAATCGAAACATTCGTCCATGGGCCCGAGGCAGTCTTTTGAATTAATCCAAAAGTCCCTGCGAGTTTCGAGGCGAGGCAATGATAGTTGTCCATCAACCATTAAAAGTGCATGGGGTCTCTTAATGGCAACAAAATAGTTCCGTCAATATAGCTTTGCCACGTGTCCAGATATCTCCTTCGCGATCTCCTGCTGACGGGTGCTGCAGGGCCATACCAACCGACGGCCATAAAGGGTGGCGACTCCTCGAGATGGGCAGACACCACCGTCCACGTGCCCCGCCCTAATTGCTCATATGAGTGTGGCTTCATCCCTATAAGAGAGGAGGCGAAAACGTCCTCCTGCCTTCCCGCCTTATCGAATATCAGATCTCACGCATCCCGCCCCCGTCTACCACCGTCCTCCTTCGCTAGGGTTTCTTCTCAACGCGTAAGTTCCCTTTACTTTCCATCTTCTTCTCCTTCCTTCCTTCGGAGACATGGGGAAAAGAGACCGGGAAGAGAGGGGAAAGCCCAAAGGGGAGAAGGTTTATAACCCTGAGTGGTATGAGGTCATTTCATCGAAGGTCAAGTTCGCTACGCTGAGCACCGCCTATGAGACATACGACATTCCGACGGACCTAGAAGTTAGGGCTCCCAATCTTGAACAATCTCCTATAGAGCCCCCTTTAGGTTTCCAATCCCTCCTTTCTTCATGGTCATTTCCCAGTACCTTGATGTGCCTTTGCATCAGATGGCCCCGAATGCCTACGCACAGATGAGCGGTGCCTTCATTCTTCAAGCTGTTTAATATTCCCTTGACCCTCCGTTTTTTTTCATTATTTCTTTCTTCCTAGCATAGCTTCTAGAGGGGCCTTCAGCTTCAAAGCCCGCCTGAGCCACAAATTTATTGGCCGCCTCTCTTCCTCCCATAAGGGATGAAAGGAACGTTTCTTTTTCATCCAACTCGGCATGCGCCCATTTGGTCCAATCCGCTGGCACGAGGATCTGCCTCCGCTCCCCAGCTGCTCCCTCCTCCATTGCCGAGTCCTCCGAAAGCTCCAAACAGGCTCCCCGCGAGGAGCAGATTACCGTCAAGCCCTTTAGCATTAAGGAGGTCGCGTCGTCTCCTCTTCTTGCTGTGGAGGGAGGAGGCGACAAGGCTCTGCCAACCTCAGTTCCGGCGGCAGCGACCAAGCCTAGGGAGAAAATGAGCCAACCACCCACGGGGAAGGCAAGCTGACCGCCTGTCAAGCATCCACGCCTCATCTTGCCCGCCGAGGAGGGGGTGGAGGAGGAAAACACGCCGGGAGATCGCCGTCGGAAACCTGCGTCTCCTTCGACACATCCACAGAAAAGAGCTCGCCCGACTCGAGTGGCGTCAGATGATGAGGCGCCGGATGATGAGGACACTATTCCTCTCTCCACACATTACCCGGGGGTGTCAACTGTCGTTGCGGCGCCAACGAGTAAGGTTGAGATCCACCCCAGAGTCTCTGAGGCCTCCAGAAGCCGCAAGGGCAAGGGGGTGAGCCCAAGCGAGCCCCTGCTCACCAACGCCTGTCTACGCCACAAGGTGGAGTCGGCTGAGAAGGCGGCGACCGTGGGTCGCCAGCCCATTCAATTCAAGGAACGACCCGAAGGTAAAGGCCCGGTCGACGAAGCTTCCTCCGGCACTGACGATGGAATACCCAGCCCCTCCAGCGTGTCGGCTTCCCCACATCTCCTTCTGCGCTCGCTTGCTCATGGCTCCAGGCCTACTCCATCAATGCCCTACCCTCGGAGCCAAGGCCTTGTGTTGAGGAGTCCCGAGGAACAGGCTACACCCCTCAGAGGGGCGCCACCAGTTGGGGTTGTCGCCAATTTGTACAAGACTCTTCTCTAGGTAAATTCCTTAGTATCCTCACTTGAGTTTATTGTCTTACCTTCTAACATTTGATTTTTCCTGTGTCAGGCTACGTCCGAGTGTCTCGCACTGGGTCGGCTAGTTTCTCCCTAGTAGGAGACTGAGCCCCTGCGCCAGCAGGTGGCTCAGCTGGAAGTGGAGGTCTTCCAAGCTCAGGAGGGGGGATGGATGCAATTGGAGGTCAATAGGGATCTTCGTGCTAAGGTAGAAAACTACCTGGGCACCTTGCATGCCTCAGAGGTGTCCCTCCGGAGCACTCGGCATCGGGAGTGTCTGTTGTCAGAGAGGGCCACTTCCCTCTCAGATGACCTGCACTGCCTGGTCCAGGAGTGGGACCAACTCCAAGCCAGGGAGGAGAAGCTGTCCGGGTATGTTCAGATCCTAGAGTCCTCTGCGGAGGTTCTGAATGGTCGGATACAAGAGCAGGCGCACCAGCTGTCCAACAAAGAGACAATGATAGAGGTGGCAGCTACCCATATATTCGGCCTACAGGAGGACATCGCCCGGGCCAACTCGGAGTTGTTGGCCACCTCAGAGTGGCTCAAGGAAGCCTTGGAGGATCGAGACCAGATGTTATCTGAGGTGACCAATTGAAAGCTGCTAAGGATGAAGCCGTGGCTGAACTGCAACAACACCGGACTGTCGAAGCATCCAAATAGGCAGAGGCCGAGGCAGAGCTCAAGGCCAGGTTCTTACAGTCCGATGAATTCGGCAACATTTTGACTGGGCAAGTCCTAAAGCGCCTGAAACAGAGCTTTAATGGTGTCATCCAGCAGCACCAGAAGGCCAAAGTGCTGAAGTTGGATGTAGACCTGAGCTTCATGAGTGTTGGCCAGGTTTGGGATGAGCTCCCCACTAAGGATAAAGAACTATAGGGGCTCTTCCCAACCCTGCGCTAACTTTTCAAATGTATATATATTCTCTTTTATATCTCTTTTATGTTTTGTTTTTCAATGTACCTCGGATGTAGTCGAAAATTTTGAATAAAGTACTTTCGTATTCTCCCCTTTTGTATTGTCAGCTTGTGTTGTTGTAGCGGCACGACCCCTCTAGCCCCATCAGGCGGCACTCTAGGTCGTGCCCTACGGTCTTCCCACTCCCGGCAATGGATTTTTGTCTTTCCCAGATTCGAACCCTAGACCTCCAGGACAAGTACTAAAATTCCTTGAATCTGATAGCCAAGTGAGCCACGAGATAGTAGGATTTTTGCTGCTCCTGGTCGGGCATCCGCAGCACCACAACCAGGCCTACTCATTTCGGGCATCCGCAGCACCACGAGATAGTAGGATTTTTCTGCTCCTGGTCAGGCATTCGAAGCACCACAACAAGGCCTACTTATCTCGGACATTCGCAGCATCACAAGATAGTAGGGTTTTTTCTTCTCCTAGTTGGGCATCCATAGCACCACAACCAGGCCTACTCATCTCGGACATCCGTAGCACCACAAGAGAGTAGGGTTTTTGCTGCTCCTGGTCGGGCAGCACCACAACTAGGCCTACTCATCTCTGGCATTCGCAGCACCACGAGATATTAGGGTTTTTGTTGCTCCTGGTCGGGTATCCGCAGCAGCACGACCAGGCCTACTCATCTCGGGCATCTGCAGTGCCACGAGATAATAAGGTTTTTGCTGCTCCTGGTCGGGCATCGACAGCACCACAACCAGGCCTACTCATCTCGGGCATCCGCAGCACCACAAGATAGTAGAGTTTTTTAGCAATTGCACTGGGCACTGATGAGACATTTCAGTTGTTTCGAGACATTTCGGTTGCTGTTTTCGTCATTGACATTGCAAAGCAATACAAATGCACATGCAAGTATACATAGATATTCCTCACATGTCTCACCGAGTACAATATGGCTGAATGTGATTTGCATGTCATGGCCTCTCTAGCCTATTGCCCTTGTCATCTTGTAGGTAGTAACTACCTCCAACGAGCTTTTTGACAACAATGTAGGGCCTGCTCCACTGCGGCTCGAGTCCGGGGTCGTCGACCGGCTTGATTCTCTTCCAGACCTTGTCTTCGACTTGAAATGTCCAGGTGATTACTCGGCGATTGTATGCTTACTACATACGTTGCCTATATGCAACTAGTCGGATGGCTGCCTTGTCCTGCACCTCTACTACCAGATCCAGGTCAATTAGCCGTTTTTTATCATTCTTTTCCTTGTTGTAGTGCCACCGCCAGATGGACTCCTCGTCGACTTCCATCTAAATTACCCCCTCCGTGCTATACACCAGATTGAAAGAACTCTGGCCTATTTCTTCTCTTGGAGTGGTGCGGTACGACCATAAAATGCTTGGGAGCTCTTCTATCCAGCTACCTCCGACGTGGTCCAGTTTTATTTTGAGCCCCTTAATGATCTCTCGATTGACAACTTTTGCTTGGCCATTGCCTTAGGGATATGCGGCCGAAGTGACGGCTTGGCGAATACCCAATCCTTCACACTTTTCTTTGAGCTTGCACTCTGTAAATTGTCTGTCGTTATCCAACACCAATTTATAGGGGATGTCATACCTGCAGACTGTAGATGCAATCATGCCCTAAATGAGAGGTTTCGATGATTGACGGTTATTTAAGTTTAAGCTGTTGGAAACCGGATGGCTAGAGAGGGGGGGGGTGAATATAGCCAATCACTTTCACCTTTGAAACTTATCAAGATTTCTGCACTTAACTTTGTTAGTAGCACAGCGGAAGAAGCAAATGAAAACGAAACAGTGCAGTAAACGAAAACAGAAATGAAAGCAAACAAAGACAACTACCAAGATCGCTAACAAGAGGGTTTACAAGGTTCGGGGATAACTTGCCCCTACTCCTTGGCGTGCCCTTAAGGTGGGTGATCCCTTGATCGTCGACAGATCAAGCCCCGGTGTTCACCGGATATAACGCAACCTCATTCTCGGTAGAGAAACCTCTCCATAGCGTTTCAAACAAGGATGTAATTTTATGCTTAATGAAACAAAGAGAATACTCTTACTCAGCACCTAGCAAGGACAAGAACACAGCGAGCTTATCCCGAGCTCCACCCAGCGACGATCTCACGCAAGGACTCCCTCCTTCGTGTCTTCTCACTGTTGGACTCCAAGCTCCTTGTTCTTTCCTCCCAGCACTCACGTAAGAGTTGGTTGCTTCTCAGACTTCAATGACTTGCTCAAGAATCAACAGCGCACACACACAGCAAGTCAAGTGTGGAGAATACAAAATCGCAGCAAGAACTCAGCAAGCTCTAGCACTTGAAACTTGTCGAACACTTCTCTGCTTCAGCCGAAGTCTTCTTCTCTCTTTTGTTTCTCCACCAAGCATCAGATGACACCATCCCTGCAGCTCCCAGCTGCTCATCTGCCAACGCCAGCTACCACTGAGCTATCCCTGGACTCCCTGAGCTTCCCTCAGCCAAGCTCCAGTCTCAGCTCCAGTCTGCAGCTCGGCCGTTGCAACCTGAGATGGAAAAACGGACAAACCTGCTCCAAGGAAAGTTCTCCATTGACTCTCCTTGAGTGTTTGAATCCTCCCCTGTCACCTGCAGCTTAATCAGACTGTTAGAGCAGTATATCACACAGTAAATCAAATATCAGAGGCAAACAGCAGCGAATCGGATATGGTCAGGCGCGATCAGAGCGTCTGACAATGCAATTTGAATTAAAGTGATCGGTCACCGGACCGATCAGAGAGCCTCCTGATCGGTCACCAGACCGATCAGGCTGGGTCCAGACCGATCAGGCTCCGTCCTGATCGATCCCCAACGTTCAATCAGAAATCGTGATTTCTTTGAGATTCTCCTGGACCGATCACCAGACCGATCCCAGGTTGAGGATCGATCACCGGACCGATCCACCCCTAATTTAGGCGATTTCTGAGTTTCGCAGTCCAAACCTCCTGATCGGTCACCAGACCGATCAGGTCATAACCAGACCGATCAGGCTTCGTCCTGATCGATCATGGTGAGGAACCTGTGACGCTAGATCGTTCTCCAGAACGATCTGCACAGTGATCCTGATCGGTCACTAGACCGATCAGGAGCATATCAGCAAAGGAACTCAATCTCACTGTTCGCTCCCTGATCTGTCACCAGACCGATCAGGAACCGAGCAGTGGGTGAAACGCATACTCCCTGATCGGTCACCGGATCGATCAGGAGCAGTACAGTAGGTTCCCAACCTCACTGTGTGCTCCCTGATCGGTCACCAGACCGATCAATCATTGCTGGATCGGTCACACGACCGATCCATGAAGGAGCAGCGTGCCAGAATCCCTGATCGATCACCAGACCGATCCAGGGACTCAAACTTAGCCCTCCAAGCTAAGCTTTTATCCACCTTAGCCCTCCAAGCTAAGGATTTTTCACCTAACTCTCCAAGTTGGGAATGTGCACCTAACCCTCCAAGTTAGGACTTTTCATCTAGCCCTCCAAGCTAGGACTTTTCACCCAACCCTTCCGAATTAGGACTTTTCCAAACCTAGCCCTCCAAGCTAGGACCTGACCCTCCAAGCCAGGACTTTTTCACCTAATTCTCCAAGATGAGAATTTGCACCTAACCCTCCAAGTTAGGACTTTTCACCTAGCCCTATAAGCTAGGACTTTTCACTCACCTCTTCCGAATTAGGACTTTTCACCCACCTCTTCCGAATTAGGACTTTTCACCCACCTAGCCCTCCAAGCTAGGATTTTCAACACCTAACCCTCTAGGTTAGGATTTTCCCAACACCTAGCCCTCCAAGCTAGGATTTTCCATACCATGCCTGATCCCCGATCAGGACTTAATTACAATCATAATCATTCACCTAAACTAAAATCGGTGTCAACACCAAAACAACAATCATGGCCAGACTGCATCAACAATCTCCCCCTTTTTATTGTTTGACAACCCAATTTTATGTTTAGGGATTCTCAATCAATTTTTCCAAATTTAGAATCATAGGGGAATCCAGATCCTTCCCCTACAATATGATCATCCTAAACTTAAGCAATCCACACTCTCCCCCTTTGTCGAACACCGAAAAGGGGTCTAGAAGGGCTGTTAAGTTTAAACCAACTCCCCCTCAACCCTAGGGGTATCCCAAAATAATAAGGATTTGATTGAATATTGATAAGCATGTGATCACATAAGGCAAAAAGATATAGACATGGCAAAACAGGCATATGTATCATATGAGCATGGCATCATAAGCATGAACATAGCTATGTATCAAATATGCAGATAGTACAGCATAGCATCAACAAGAAGCATACAAAAGTAGGATAAACCATGATAGATCATAAAATATCCAGATAGGTAGCAAAATGCAGAACACATGCATCATAGTCAAAATACGTGCGGCACAAGGCCACCAAAGTCAAGTCATGGGGCATACAACCCAACAGTCACACAACTAAAACAGCCAAATACAGATCACCAAGAGAGACAACTCATACGTCAGCGGGGGGGGGGGGGGTCATCAACATGCATGAGATCATCAATCGTCGCATCAGCAGACCCTGGTGCAGCACTGCCTGAGGGAGCATCCCCTGGAAAGGTATGGCGGCGCCACTCCTCGTACCATGTGCGCTGAAGGGTGCGAGACTCCGAGACCTCGGACTCAATCAAGGTCAGTCTACTATCAAGGAACCGGAAGTCCAACCGAACCTCCTCGCGCCAGGTCTCCCTCAAATGTAAGTCCTCCTGCAGAGTCCGGTCGAGCTCTGAAATCTGCCATCGGAGATCCGGCTCGGGCTCGTAGTCGTACTCAGTGTCAGCAGCAGGAGCCTCATGGAATGCAGCAGCCTCGGGTGGTGCCTGAAAATGTGGTGCTTCCCCAGGAAGATCACCAAGTCCTCGCCCATCCTTCCACACCAAGGCCTCATCGCGCTCTCGAATGATAATACCAGATTTAGCAAAAGCCCGCCGACCCAACCGACAATCCTGCTTAACCATGGGCACGGTTCTGCCTTTGGTGACATCAACACCAACTGACATAAGCCAATCAGTGATGATATGACCAAAAGGCATATAAATCGTACGACGGCTCGGCTCACGATAGGATAGGATAGACTGGAAGATGCTCTCCATGATATCAAAGTCCATCCGGCGATGCATGCCGTAGAGCATAAGGCAGTGATAGGGTCAGATCTCAGTCAAAGGCTTTGAAGTGATGGGTAAGATGCAATTTGTGATTATCTTGAAAAGAATGTAGTCAACTGGAGCAAGTCGTAGGGCTGCAAAGGTAGGGAAAACTGGACCCAACTCATCAAGCCCGGCAGGGCGAGGGTGACTAAAGAAGTGCTGATAGATGGAGTCGGGGGTAACATCTGCGAACGGGGCTAGCAGAGGATCATGGAGCTCGGGATAGATCGAATAGAGGTTAGGTGAACGTCGACCACCTAAGTACTCTGCTAAAATCTCATACGAAAAATCAAGGTTCATTTTCTCGACTGGAGTAGTGAACTCGAAGCCCCCTTGAGGACCTTGTTGTAGAATTCTGAGACTAGGTCGTAATTGATGGTCCTTTCGAGAGAGAGAAGAAAGCCAAGATTGTAATACATGACTATCTCCATGACTGATGGACAATGTTCAGCCAGGAAAGGAACATCAATCGATCGACAGGGTAATAGTTTGAAGGTCCTTGCTTGGAAGGCCAGTTCACAGGCTGCATTTGGGAACCGGGAGCTAGAAGAAGGCTGTGGCCTTCTGGAAGGGGCAGATGAAGCAGGGGTTTTCCCCCTTGAACTCCCCTCAGCAGCTTTCTTGCCCTTGGAAGATTTTCTAGATATTTGAATTGATCATAGCCCAGGATAACCAAATGAGCAGGATTGAGTTGATTATATGATTTAATCAAGGAATTAATCACACACGGTTTGAATTGATTGATCAAAATGAACATAGGTTGAATCACAAACATTCAAGAGTTGATCATACAAGATAAAACCCAATCAGAGGATATAATCAAGACAAAAGGATCAAAAGAACACATTGTGATCGGAAGGTAGAATTGATTAAGTCAAAGATGGATCACGGCCAAAACAAGGAGGTCACGGTACCACATCAAGAATAAAAACCAAACCATGATTAGCTTCAAAACATACTTTTATGAACAGATTTGCATGAAAAACGAAGCCAAAAACTCACTTTGGTGCCATTGGTGAGGTCTTTGGAGGTTTGAGGAGCAAGCTTGCGCAAAGAGAGACTCGGCGCAAGAGAGAGATCGTAAGCCCTTCAACGAGAAAACGTCGCAGGAAGCAGGAAGCAGGAAGAAAACAGAGCCCGGAAGGAACTCCTTAGGACTGCACGCGCGGAGACTCTCTCGAGGAAGAAGAAAGCACTGGGAGAGCTTTCGCACGACACAAAGATTGCACAGGTGGGAGGTTTTTCGGCGCTAGGGTTCGGCACTGAAGGGTTTTTCGCGAAGTTAATCGGTTGGTGGATCAGTCCACTAACCATAATTTAATGCGATTGAACGGATCACCGTTCGATCCGATAGTGCCCAGACCGATCAGGCTATAGCCTGATTGGACTGACCTGGGCCTGATCGGTCAGGTGACCGATCAGACGCGCTCCTGATCGGTCGGCTGACCGATCAGGACACGAACAGTAGGGTCCGGAGAGGAACCTCTGAGCTCCCTGATCGGTCTGTGAACCGATCACCATAGGGTGCCAGATCGGTCCGGGGACCGATCCAGGCTAGCTCAGAACACTTGGTCAAAATTTCGGAAAGTCACTGCTGCCCTCCGATCGGTCAATGGACCGATCGTTACCGGATGGAGCCAGATCGGTCCGGGGACCGATCAGGGTTCCTGATATTCCCTGATACGATCTGAAATATTCAGTTTCAGAATTTCAGAATTTTTCCAACGAGATCTGATGAATTTTGTCGAACTTGGACATGATCTCATGACCAAAATTGATCCCTGAACAAGGATCAAAGGTCCTTATAGGTTCAACAATCACTTTGACCCATACAAATGGAGTCAAACTCAATCAACAATCATTCAAGCAATTTCAACTAAGTTTGTATCAAATTCAGGTTTCCAATCAAGTTTCCTTGATTGGAATGTCCAAGTATGATCATGGAGCCATACACACATATGTTATGCATTGGTTTTCCCCATACTTGGTCACCGAAGTGATTATTATCTCGTCAACTTAATTTCTCAAGGGATGCATTGACATTTTGAGAAATTGAGTTAATCCTAACATCTCACCCCATATCTAGCAAACAAAAACGTTTTGGTAAACCTTATAGTTTGTGTGAGATGTTCCCAAAGTTGCCCAATTGTTTCCCAACAATTCGAAATAATCATGAAGGGTTTTAATGCATTTTGAAATTCATGAAGCATGACACATTCCCAACTCCCTTCTTAGGGAACTAAATTCATTTTCGGGGAGTGGTTTAGTGAAAATGTCAGCTAGATTTGATTTGGACTCTACATGTGAGAGTACAATATCTCCCCTAGCTACATGATCCCTAATGAAGTGGTGACGCACCTCAATATGTTTGGTCCTAGAATGATGGACTGGATTCTTGGTTAAGTTAATTGTGCTAATGTTATCACATAACACTTGCACACCCTTGTATCTCAATCCATAGTCCTTTAGAGTATGTATCATCCACAACAATTGTTATACACTCTCTCCCATGGCGATATATTCTGCCTCGGTCGTGGAGAGAGCAACACAATGTTGCTTCCGACTTGACCAACTTACTAAGGACGAACCTAAGAATTGGCAACCCCCACTTGTGCTTTTCCGGTCCAACTTACATCCAGCGTAGTCGGAATCCGTATAGCCAATTAAGTCAAATGATTCAGTACGGGGGTACCATAGACCGACTCCAATTGTGCCTTTGAGATATCTCAAAATTCGCTTGACAGCGATTATATGAGATTCCTTGGCACAAACTTGATACCTAGCGCACATACCCACAACAAATAGAATATCCGATCGACTAGCTGTGAGGTATAGCAACCTACCTATCATGCTTCTATATTGAGTTAAATCAACGGGTTTACCACTCTCATCATTGTCTAATCTTGTGTTTGTGGCCATGGGAGTGGTTACCTCTTTTAAATCACTCATGTTGAATTTTCGAAGCATTTCTTATGTATACTTTGATTGGTGCACATGGATACCATCGCGAGTTTGCTTGATTTCAAGTCCAAGGAAGAAAGTCAATTCTCCCACTAGACTCATTTGAAATTCACTCTCCATGTGTCCAATGAACTCATTTAAATAGCCCTTATTGTTTGAGTCACAAATTATGTCATCGACATATACTTGAGCTACAAAAATATTGTCACCATCTCTACGTAGAAATAGCGTAGGGTCTATTTGGCCTCTGACGAAGCCCTTCTCAATCAAAAATGTTGACAACCGCTCATACCAAGCTCGGGGTGCTTGTTTAAGGCCATAAAGTGCCTTTTTAAGCTTGAACACGTGGTTTGGGAATTCGGTACTCTCAAACCCCGGAGGTTGTTCGACATAGACCTCTTCTCTAATCAAACCATTTAGGAAGGCCGATTTGACATCCATTTGGTATAAATTGAAGCCACAATGTGCTGCAAATGCAAGAATCAATCGGATGAACTCTAATCGTGCCACGGGAGCATAGGTCTCATCATAATCAAGGCCTTCAACTTGACTATAGCCCTTGGCTACCAAGCGTGCCTTGTTTCTAATGATTTCTCCCTTATGATTCAATTTGTTCTTGAAGACCCATTTGGTCCCAATGATGGTGGTCTTCTTGGGTCTAGGGACTAAGTCCCAAACTTGACTTCTCTCAAATTGACCTAGTTCATCTTGCATTGCAATGATCCAATCGGGATCATTTAATGCTTCATCAATTTTTCTAGGTTCAATTTCGAAAATTAGGGCAACTTCATTAGCCTCATTCCGGAAGAATGATCTAGTTCTAACCCCATAATGGATGTCTCCAACAATTTGGTCTTGGGGATGACTAGAGGCTAATCTAGTTTGCCTTGGTGTTGGTGGTGCTTCTTGAATGGGTTCACTAGACCCAAGTTCAGCCTAAGGATCTGGCTGATCTATGGATTGTCTAGGCTCACCGTCATCGGATTTATTACCATCAACAGCATTTGGACTCTCATTCAAACTTAGTCTCCTAAGTTCGAATTGGACTTCATCTTCTGGTTGACCATTGACTTTTGGAATTTCTTCAAAGACAACGTCAGAAGACTCTTCAACCAGTCTAGACTTCTTGTTGTAGACTCGATAAGCTTTACTAACGAGGGAGTACCCGACTAGTATCCCTTCATCAGCCTTTGCCGTGAACTTTCCAAGGTGATCCTTGGTGTTTAGAATGAACACCTTACAACCAAACACCCGAAGGTGTTTAACCGTAGGTGGTTTTCCAAACCAAAGTTCATGGGGAGTTTTTCCTAAAAACCTATGAATGAGGACCCGATTTTGCACATAGCAAGCTGTATTTACAGCTTCAGCCCATAAGTAACTCGGGAGTGAGTACTCATTAAGCATGCTTCATGCAGCCTCTTGTAGAACACGGTTCTTCCTCTCTACAACACCATTTTGTTGTGGTGTTTTAGGAGTAGAGAACTCATGTCTATAACCTCTATCGTGACAAAATTCTAAACACCTTTGATTTTGAAATTCACCTCCATGATCACTTCTAATTGTCTTAATTGTTAGTGATTTTTCATTTTCTACCCTCCTACAAAAAGAAATGAAAACATCTAAGGTTTGATCCTTATATTTTAAAAAATAGGTCCATGTATATCTAGTGAAATCATCAATGATCACAAAACAATACCTACTTCCATTCAATGACATGATAGTACTGCAATCAAACAAATCCATGTGAAGTAAATCTAATGTCGTAGAAGTACTTACAGCGTTTTTACCTTTATGTGCAGATTTTGTTTGCTTACCCATTTGACATGCATCACAAAGTTTGTCTTTTTCATACTTGATGCTTGGTAAGCCACGGACTAGTCCCTTGTTGGCCAACTTCCGGATGTTCTTCATGTTCACATGTGCTAGCCTCCGATGCCAAAGGGTGGACTCTTCTTCTTTTGACATGAAACACTTAGCAGAAACATTAGTAGCACTTTTAAATGAAACTTGATAAATATTGTCTACTCTTGTTCCTACTAGTACCGTGTCCAAGGTGTCATGTTGTCTAACTAGACATTGACTTGGTCGGAAATCAATTGTGTAACCCGTGTTACACAATTGACTCATACTTAGGAGATTAAATTTCATCCCCTTGACTAGAAGGACATTTGAGATTCTAAGACATTCGGATATTTGAATGTCTCCTATTCCTATGACCTTAAAACTACCATTGTTACCAAATGATACATTACCTCTACTTTTCTTGTGAAGTGTGGTAAACAATGATCTATCCCCGATCATGTGTTTGGAGCATCCACTATCAACGAACCAAGTTGATAGATGCTCCCCCTCAATCATAACCTACACAATTCAAAAAATAGAAGTTTTAGGTACCCAAACCTTGGGACCTAAAGCATCAACTAAATATGACTTAGGCACCCATGCCTTGATAACTTTCTTTTGAACCTTGGGTGTCCTAGAATGTCTCATATCAGTCCTAGACATGAGAGACACAAATGAGGGTTCCTTAGGGTGGTAACCAATACCGGCCCTATTGTAGACTGCCCTTTGGGCATTCAAAATCATATCTAGGGTTTTAGAGCTATTTGAGAATTTCCCAAGAATATTCTTGAGTTTCTCAACTTCACTCTTCAATGATTGATTTTCTTCTACTAACAAGTCATCATGCAAATTATTGACTTCCTCAACCTTAGAGGATTTCAACTTTTCAATCTCATGTTTCAATGACTTAATTTCATCTTCTAACAACTCAATATGCAAATCATCAATGTTATCATCTCTAGATGTTTTCAATTGATCAATTTTTAATTGCAATGCTTTAACCTTTTTCTTGGATTTTTTCAACATGCTAGTTAAACATGCAATTGCTCTATAACATTTTTCAAGCTCGGGAGAAGTTACCTCTTCATCATCCGAAGATGATGAAGCCGTGTTTGAGGAACTTAAAGATTCATCACTGCTTTCCTCTCCAAAAGCCATGAGTGCCACGTGCTTCGTGCTCCTCTCCTCCTTCTCTTCATCGGATGAGCTTGAGGAGGAGTCATCCCAAGAGGCCTTCAAAGCCTTCTTCTTCTTCTTGAATTTTTCTTCTTTCTTTTTGGATCTCTCCTCCTTCTTCTTAAGTTTTGGACATTCATTCTTGAAATGCCCTTTCCTACCACACTCAAAGCAAGATGCATTAGTCTTATCAAGTTTAACTTCACTAGAGTTACCTCTACTCTTGAAGCGTCGATCCCTTCGCATCATTCTTCGCACAAAGTTCGCCATCTCGGAGGAAGAAGAACCGCTGCCATCTTCCTCGGAATCGGACTCGGATTCGGAAGAGGATGAAGATGAAGAGACTTCCTTCTCCTTCTTCTTCTTGTTGGTTCGGTCCCCTGCAACTAAGGCAATCCCCTTCTCCTTGGGGCCTTTATTAGCCATTTCATGCAATTCCATCTCACAAAATAAATCATCTAACTTTACAATAGATAGATCCTTAGATACTTTGTAGGCATCCATCATGGATGACCACAAAGCATTCCTTGAAAATGCTTTCAAGACATACCTCACAAGGTCGCGATTCTCGACCTTTTCATCAATTGAATGAAGCCCATTGAGGACTTCCTTGAACCGGCTATGAAGCTCACTTACCGATTCATTCTCCTTCATGGAGAGATTTTGAAGTTGGTTGAGAAACAAATACCTCTTTGCGATTTTAGAGTCTCGGGTGCCTTCGTGAAGCTCAATGAGTTTGTTCCACAAGTCCTTTGCACTTGTGAAAGGACCAACCTTGATGAGTTGGTCTTTGTTCATGCCACATTGTAGAGTGACAACCGCCTTCGCGTCGGCTTCACTCTTCCGTGTTTGTTCGGCAGTCCACCGCCATGACTCAAGTTCTTTCCCTTCATCATCCTTAGGAGGGGTGAATCCCTCCTTCACCGCGAACCAAGTATGGATGTCCATCTTCAAATAATATTCCATCTTTGATCTCCAATATTGAAAGTCGACGCCATCAAAGAATGGAGGTCGGGTGGTGAAGAAGCCTTCTCTCAATGCCATCTTGTTGATAACTCTCGGATGTTAAGCCGTAAACAGAGCCCCAAGCTCTGATACCACTTGTTGGAAATCGGATGGCTAGAGAGGGGGGGGTGAATATAGCCAATCACTTTCACCTTTGAAACTTATCAAGATTTCTGCACTTAACTTTGTTAGTAGCACAGCGGAAGAAGCAAAGGAAAACGAAACAGTGCAGTAAACGAAAAGAGAAATGAGAGCAAACAAAGACAACTACCAAGATCGCTAACAAGAGGGTTTACAAGGTTCGGGGATAACTTACCCCTACTCCTTGGCGTGCCCTTAAGGTGGGCGATCCCTTGATCGTCGGCAGATCAAGCCCCGATGTTCATCGGATATAACGCAACCTCTTTCTCGGTGGAGAAACCTCTCCACAGCGTTTCAAACAAAGATGTAATTTTAAGCTTAATGAAACAAAGAGAATACTCTTACTCAGCACCTAGTAAGGACAAGAACACAGCGAGCTTATCCCGAGCTCCACCCAGCGACGATCTCACGCAAGGACTCCCTCCTTCGTGTCTTCTCACTGTTGGACTCCAAGCTCCTTGTTCTTTCCTCCCAGCACTCACGTAAGAGTTGGTTGCTTCTCAGACTTCAATGACTTGCTCAAGAATCAACAGCACACGCACACAGCAAGTCAAGTGTGGAGAACACAAAATCGCAGCAAGAACTTCAGCAAGCTCGAGCACTTGAAACTTGTCGAACACTTCTCTGCTTTAGCCGAAGTCTTCTTCTCTCTTTTGTTTCTCCACCAAGCATCAGATGACACCATCCCTGCAGCTCCCAGCTACTCATTTGCCAACGCCAGCTACCACTGAGCTATCCCTGGACTCCCTGAGCTTCCCTCAGCCAAGCTCCAATCTCAGCTCCAGTCTACAGCTCGGCCGTTGCAACCTGAGATGGAAAAACAGACAAACCTGCTCCAAGGAAAGTTCTCCATTGACTCTCCTTGAGTGTTTGAATCCTCTCCTGTCACCTGCAGCTTAATCAGACTGTTAGAGCAGTATATCCCAAAGTAAATCAAATATCAGAGGCAAACAGCAGCGAATCGGATATGGTCAGGCGCGATCAGAGCGTCTGACAATGCAATTTGAATTAAAGTGATCGGTCACCGGACCGATCAGAGAGCCTCCTGATCGGTCACCAGACCGATCAGGCTCCGTCCTGATCGATCCCCAATGCTCAATCAGAAATAGCGATTTCTTTGAGATTCTCTTGGATCGGTCACCAGACCGATCCCAGGTTGTGGATCGATCACCGGACCGATCCACCCCTAATTTAGGTGATTTTTGAGTTTCGCAGTCCAAACCTCCTGATCGGTCACCTGACCGATCAGGAAGCCTCCTGATCGGTCACCAGACCGATCAGGTCATAACCAGACCGATCAGGCTCCGTCCTGATCGATCATGGTGAGGAACCTGCGACGCTGGATCGTTCTCCAGAACGATCTGCACAGTGATCCTGATCGGTCACCGGACCGATCAGGAGCATATCAGCAAGGGAACTCAACCTCACTGTTCGCTCCCGGACCGATCAGGAGCCGAGCAGTGGGTGAAACACATACTCCCTGATCGGTCACCGGATCGATCAAGAGCAGTACAGTAGGTTCCCAACCTCACTGTGTGCTCCCTGATCGGTCACCAGACCGATCAGTCATTGCTGGATCGGTCACACGACCGATCCATAAAGGAGCAGCGTGCCAGAATCCCTGATCGATCACCAGACCGATCCAGGGACTCAAACTTAGCCCTCCAAGCTAAGTTTTCATCCACCTTAGCCCTCCAAGCTAAGGATTTTTTACCTAACTCTCCAAGTTGGGAATTTGCACCTAACCCTCCAAGTTAGGACTTTTCACCTAGCCCTCCAAGCTAGGACTTTTCACCCAACCCTTCCGAATTAGGACTTTTCCAAACATAGCCCTCCAAGCTAGGACCTGACCCTCCAAGCCAGGACTTTTTCACCTAATTCTCCAAGATGGGAATTTGCACCTAACCCTCCAAGTTAGGACTTTTCACCTAGCCCTCCAAGCTAGGACTTTTCACCCACCTCTTCCGAATTAGGACTTTTCACCCACCTAGCCCTCCAAGCTAGGATTTTCAACACCTAACCCTCCAGGTTAGGATTTTCCCAACACCTAGCCCTCCAAGCTAGGATTTTCCATACCATACCCGATCCCCGATCAGGACTTAATCACAATCATAATCATTCACCTAAACTAAAATCGGTGTCAACATCAAAACAACAATCAGGGCCAAACTGCATCAACATAAGCTAATACATTGGATCTAATATTGAGATTTAGTGTACAGTAATGCAAGAAGTCCAAGGAATGGTCGGGGACCGAATTCTTGGCATGAAGACCCGGAGTTGAGGAAGCTCCAGGCAAGAAGTCCAAGGGATGGTCGGGGACGGAACTCTTGGCATGAAGACCCGGAGTTGAGGAGACTCTAGGCGTGAAGTCCAGGAAACGAGAGGTTTCGCTGGCACAAGGTAATCGGATCTAACGGAAGGTCCTTGATCGATCTAGGCGTGAACTCTAGCTGTGAAGGTCAGAGTTGAGCGTATCAATCGATCAGCCAATCGATTAGCAAGTGACTAATCGATTGGTGAATCGATTCAGGGCATTTCTGGCTGAACCAGAAGGCTCTGTAATCGATTAGTGAATCGATTACGAGTAATTCTGTGCGCAGGCAGAATGCTTCGTAATCGATCATTCAATCGATTCAGAAGCCCTGTAATCGATTGGTGAATCGATTACGAGTAATTTTGCGCGCAGGCAGAATGCTTCGTAATCGATCAGTCAATCGATTCATATGCCCTATAATCGATTGGTGAATCGATTACCAGCTAGTCTATGCGCAGCCAGAACACTCCGTAATCGATCATTCAATCGATTCAAGATACCAATCGATCAGCCAATCGATTCAAGTTCGAAATGGCGTCATCCCAGCCATTCATCCAACATCCATACTGTTCAACGGCTACTTGGTAATCGATTGGGGCTTTTCACCAATCAATTCAGGGAGCAGAGAAGACCGTTATAAGCGAAAAATCAAGCACAAACGCCACAACTGTTCCATTGCGATTTGAGCTAGGGTTTTGGTGCTTCAAGCTCTTTACTCAAGCTCAAGTTTCCAACACCTTCATCAAGCAATCAAAGGAAGGAGAAACAAGCCTATTGTGTAATACTTCTTTCTCTTCTTCTTCCTTGTGTTGTTCTTTGTGAAAGTTTTCAAGGGTGTTGTAAAAGGGTTTCTCCACCCTCGGGGTTGTTCCGAGAAGGAGGTTTGATAGTGAAATCTACGATCGCTGGTGTGGACCCTTGGATTAGTCACCTCAAGGAGGTGGAGACCAAGTAAATACAAGTGTTAGCATTGGATTTGGTGGTGTGTAGATTTTGATTTCTGCTTGGAGGAAAAAGAATCAACTAAAGCGAGCTATTCACCCCCCTCCCCCTCTAGCTCTACCGATCCCCAACACAGACTATGTCCCTCCAAAGGATTTTCATCACGGCGGTTTCCATGATGCGTGCAACCGGTTCCGTTTCAACCCATCTGGAGAAGTAGTTGACCAGCACCAACAAGAACTTTTTCTGCTGAGGCCCGATCAGAAATGGACCCACAATGTCCATCCCCTACTGATTGAAGGGGCATGAAACAGTGGAGGTTCGAAGCAGTTCGGTCGGGCAATGTGTGATATGTTGATGCTTTTGGCAGGCTTCGCATCCAACCACAAACTTGACGACATCTGCTTGCAGCGTGGGCCAAAAATATCTGGCCAGGATTACCGTCCTAGCCATGGATCTTCCACTGATATGGCTTCCACATATGCCTTCATGAACCTCTCGCATCCATCATCGAAATAAAATCACAACCAGAGGTAAAATCCACTAGCCGATCAATCGGTGGCAAGGGGTAGCAGTCTTTAGGGCAAGCTTTATTTAAATCTCTAAAATCAATACAGACCTGCAATTTACCCCCGGGCTTAGGGACCAGTACTACATTAGCCAGCCAAGTCGGGAATTGAACTTCTCTTATGTGTCCGGCCTTTAGCAGCATGACGACTTCTTCTCTGATGATCTTGTCCTATTTAGGGACAAAAAGTCTCCGCCTACCGGTCGGGCTCCCGGGGTTATGTGTAGGCGATGTGTCGCCTAAGTAGGCAGGACACCTTTGATTTCTTCGGTAGCCCACGCGAACACGTCCCGATGGTCCTTCAGACAACTGATAAGACGACCTTTCAGCTCTGGGGTGAGGTCGGTCGCGATCCTTGTGATCCCTCCCGCTTGCTAAGCATGAATCTGGACCTCTTCGCTTTCAACCCCCCTGCGTTCTTCCTTGGGTCCTTCTTCTTCGCGAGGGTTGGCGTGGTCAATTTGTAGCGCTTCATGGATCCTCGAGTTCTTGCAGGTTTCTGTCCTAACCACCCCGCTGTAGCACCGTCGGAAAGCTAGTTGGTCCCCTTTGACCTCAGCCACCTGTTCACCCACCGGGAAGTTGATCTTCTGGTGATAAACTGAGACCACCGCCTGGAATAGGCTGAGCATCGACGCTCAAGTCAGTGCCTCCATATAGGAGATGGAAGAAAACAAGGAGAAGATGCTTAAGTTAGAGAGTGCGTAACCCCTTTACCGGAGGGGTTGGAGTGCCTTTTATACCTGAGACGGCCGTCACACGTGTCTCCACGATCTTCGCCACGTCCCCCCGATTGTCGGTTATGGGATCATCCTTGCAACGGTCCACGCAGCAATTAAACCCAGACCGTTGCGGTAATTATGGGTCATGATTATCTCGTAATAATCAGTGATGATTATCCGCATATCCGAAGAAAGGGGAATCGTTACTTGAGGTTGAGTGTTTCTTGGGCTTCGCTATCTCGAGGTCCTTTGGTCCGCCGGGGGGGGGGGGGGGTCCCGGGCATTTTACTTTCCCGAGGTAGTCTCAGGGACCTAACCTCCTGAGGTGATCTCGGGCATGCATTTTCCCAGGTCGGCCTCCAGGGTATACCTGTTCATGGTGTTCTCGGGAACCCACCTTCCCGAGGGGGCTTCGGGCGCCATGTAAAGAAAGTCGTCCAGACTCGATAGATCCAGCCACATAGCTTCTTCCGTCCAAGTGTCAGTCACGGGGTGCTCAACCCCATTACAATTCCCTCCCTTCAAGTTTAATCGAAGGAAGAGTTGCTGACTAATTAGACTTGTGGTGTAACGAAGAAGCTATGTTAAGGTGGGTCCATACCCCCATTACTACTTTATCCACGGCACGTTAAGTCCAAGGAATCAAAACATTCGCCCCGGGGTTTGAGGCAATCTCTTTTTGAATTAGCTCTCCTAAAAGGCTCTTGCAATCCTCAAGGCGCGACAATGATAGTCGTCCATCATCCATAAAAGTGCATGACACTTTTTAATGGCTACAAAACTCCTTCGCGAATTCATCTTCACCATGTGCCCTGACTGCTCTCCTCACGATCTCTTGCTGACATGCGCAGCTATAGCAAGCTCACATCAAACGGGTGTTCAATAGCACTGTCTCGATGTGGCTGTTTTCCGCCATCCACGTACCTTGACTCTATTGCACACATGCAGGCGACCTCCTCCATATAAGAAGGGGAGTCAAAGACGCTCGGCCACCTTCCGGCTTCCTCGTTCAGCAGACCTCGTCTTCGTCCTCTTTCCTAAGGACTCCTTTTGCGTAAGTCTTCTGCTTCCTTATCGTCTTTTTCCTTAGGGACCATGGAGGGCTACCAAGCGGAGTGGTATGAGTCTGCCTCTTCTAGAATAAGCTCGGAGGCTTTGCAGGCGGCCCTTGAAGCTTACGGCATTCCGGTTGAGATGGCGGTGGTGATCCCTAGAGTAGACCAGATGTCGGTGGAACCTCCCATAGGCTTCTTTACCTTCTTTCTGGGGCAAGTAGAGTCAGGGCTCCGTTTCCCCATTCCTCCTTTCTTCATGAATGTGGCCTCCTATTTTGTTATCTCTCTCCACCAAATGGCACCCAACGCCTTTACTCAGATTGGGGGGGGGGGGGGGCGTATATTATCTTCAAACTTTTCGGCATCCCTCTGACCTCTCACCTTTTTCATTCCTTCTTTGTTCCGATTGGCTCGCGAGGGGCCTTTAGCTTTATGACGCGTCCAAACCATAGGTTTTTGGGAGAGTTCCCTTCTTCTCATAAAGGGTGGAAGGAGAAGTTTTTCTTCATCCGACTGCCCCACAGTCCCTTCAGCTCCCGTCATTGGATGGAGAATCTGCTTGCTCCCCCTCTCCTAGGGAACTTTTTGCAAGGTCCCGCCTACTAGCGAGCCAGGAGCATCCTCGCCGGCATGAAGTTCAGCGACCCACCCAGGCCTGGTACAATGCGAGGAGCTCATGTACCGCGCAAGCCTCATGCCTAAAGCGACTCGTATCGGTCCCAACCTTGGTAAGCTTACTTTTTCTATTAATGTCTGTTAATTCTAACTGATGTTCCGCTGTTTGTCTCTTGCAGAGGAAATCATGCTCTCGAGGGCGATTAGTTAGCTCATCAAGTGGGATGAAGCCAACAAGGGGGCCCTGAATCCCCTCCTATTCTTCTCGCCTCGCCTTCCGCTTCAGCCGAGCCCTCGGAGGGGACTACCGAATCCTCCAATGAGTATGTCACGCCGGGGCAGACAGAGGCTCCTGTTGTACCTCAGATACCTGCCGACCAAGAGACTCTGGGTGTGTCTGCCAGCCCGGGGACGAGCGTCCCTTCGGGGACTGCCCCACCTCCTGCTGCCGTCCAGGAGGGGGAGGCCGCAGGGAGGTCGTCGCCTCCTACCGACCCACAAATGCCCAGCCTCTCTGGGTGGCATAAGAGAAGAATCTCGGAAGGCCTGTCTCCAAGACGGAAAAGGTTGCACCCCCTCTGCCCGAGCACGCTCTCTTCCATCCCTGAGGAAGGCATTCTTGCCTCCGATGATGAGGATGCCACACCACTGTCTCCACCTTCCCAGTCGACTGCTTCTATGGAGACAGGTGGCCCGACCCTTGGTTCCTCCCCGGTCTATCCTTCCGAGACCCTGAAAGGCAAGCAAGCATTGCCTACCACTCCTCGGATGCAGCTCGACCGTTTACGCAAAAGGCTTGACGCGGCCTCGGAGGCTGCCATGCAATCTTTCCCCCCGGTGCAAATTATGGAGGTCCCTGCCGAGGACATTTCACCCGAGGGGGCCTCCAGCTCGAAGGCGGATGATTCTGGCCCCTCTACTGTGACGCCTGGGGCTCCCCCTGTCCAGTCACTCCGCCCACGTAGAGACCCCTCACCCTCTGTGAGCCAGGTTGACCCCCCGAGAAGTCAAGGGGTCCCAGGAGGGGAAGCAGTGCGGGTCTCTACCGGGCCTCTCACTACCCTCCGTGTGTCCCTTTTGAAGGTAAGTGTTCCCGACACATAGGTTGTTTCCCTTTATGCCTCATAACTCATTTGCATTATGATAGGCGGCTGAAGAATGCTTGACAGTCGGCCGCCACTTGTATGCCTGGCCGTAGATCGAGGCCTTGACCCATTGAGCGCTGAGAGCAGAGGCTACCGCCGACCATGAGCATAGGGCGGGAGTCAGCAGAGCTCTCTGTGCGAAGGTGGAGCATCAGTTGGACGCCTTGCTGTCCATGGAGTCTTCCCTACAGAGTTGCCAACGCCGGGAACTTTTGATGTCCCAGAGGGTTGTGGCCCTAACAGACGACCTGCTCCGAGTGACTCAAGAGCGGGACCGATTTCAGCTGAGGGAGGAGAAGCTGTCGGGAGATATCCGACTCCTAGAGACTTCGGCCGGGAAGTTGAATAAGTGCATCAAGGACCAAGCGCAACAGCTAGCCCAGAAGGAAGACACCCTTATGGAGGTAGCTAAGCACTTGACAGACCTGGAGGAGGATGCAGCCCAAGCACGATTGGAAACCCTGGCTACCTCGGAAAGACTCAGAGAAGCCCTGGAAGACCAGGACAAACTGTCGTCCGAGGTAGCTCGGCTAAAGATTGCCCAGGAAGCACCTACGACCAAAATCCGTGATCTCCAGGCGGTCCAGGACTCCCGTCTCAAGGAGGCTGAGGCAAAATTCAAATCTAAGTTCTTGGAGTCAGACAAATTTGGCGATATCCTGGTCGGCCAAGTAATGAAGCGCTTGAAGCAAGGCTTCCATGGAGCCGTCGATCAGCTAAAGAAGGCCCAACTCCTGCCGCCGGATGCTGACTTGAGCTTTATGAGTATTGGCCGAGTCTAGGAGGACCTCCCACCAAAAGACAAGGAGTTGTATGAAATATAGAGTTGCTTTCCCCTTCAGACCTTGCCTTTTTACTGTCAATGCTTACTATCCTCTCCTGACTGTACCCATTTTGCTTCGTAATGAAAACCTTTTTCATCTTATTGCTCCGAGTATTCCTTTTTTGTTTGGCTCTTCGTCTCGAGTATCTTTTTGGCTCTTTTACGGGAGCTAGGGAGCCAATGCTTGTCCCCAGCAACCTTTCAGGGACCCAAAACCTGTCCCTATGCCAGATGTCTCCTGGTCCGAGGTAACTTCGGGAGCTTTGTGGGTTCGACCTTGGGTGTGGGTCTTCCATGTTAGCCCCGAAAGTTCAACTGCTAGGCCAGAATCTATGCATCTTTGGGACCCATATTGGTTCCCTCCTCTATTGAGTGTTTAGCGAATTCGCCGAATCCTAACAATCGTCTTCGGGCCCCAGGAGGTTTCTTGAAGTGATCCATAAAGGTTAACAAATTCTGAGGTGCCGCAGAAGCGTATCCATTGATGGTGACATAACAGAGGCGATGCTTCAGGATTGACATCCATTACGACCCCTGCACTGCCCTCATTAAATGCAAAAGGGCGACTACCACTATAAAGGTGGAAGGCCCAACCGCTCTTCCTCCTTCATCTCTCCTTCCTCCTTTTGTTGGATCTTATGAGCAAGGAATGAGAAAGAGGTCGCGGCCCGGAGGCGAGGTTGGTGAGGGGAGAGGTTCGCTGCCTAGAGGGGCGGGCAACCCCTTTAGTACAGGTGAGGCCAGGTGCTCTCAGAACCACCTGTGAAGCTTATAGTGTGCCGGTACATTCTCCACCTTTTACCCTTCTGGCAGAAGTCATCTGTCCCACCGGAGAGCATAGCAGAGATGATGTAGTATGTTTCACTGGAGAGCCTAGCAGAGGTGGAACCACTTGTCTCATCGGAGAGCCCAGAAGAGACATCACATGTTTCGCTGGGGAGCATAGCAGAGAGGATGTTATCTCTTTCACCCGAGAGCATAGCAAACTTCCTCGGATTTTATATCAGAAAGTGTCTCTTGTTGGTGGCTCTCCGGCCTATTTCAAATGTTCTCCATCTCCTAATCGCCCAACTCCTCGAGTTTTGGTCATCGACTGACCGTCCACCGCAGGCGCCAGTCAGGCATGGATTAGGTTGCCATCCGAGGAGGAGTTGTGGCTGCTGCTTTTCTTTTCCCCCCTTTGTATTTTGCGATTCTTCTTTGTGAGTTGGATGGCATGGAGTAGGTTGCTATCCGAGGAGGAGTTGTAGCCGTTGCTTTTCTTTCCCTCCCTTTGTATTTTAGAATTCATCTTTGTCTCTAAGCGGGAGTTGGATGACATGGAGTGGGTTGCCATTCATGAAGGAGTTGAATGTAAGAAGTCATCGGGGGTCTTTGAAGGGGACTGTTTCGTCCTTTTACCCGGTGTACCCCAAGTCGTTCCTGTTTCCTATGAGTGGCCATAAGAATAGAGGCCCAAAAAGTCCTAGTCGTGGCCGAAGACTCAAGAGTCAAGACCATAAGAAAGATGGCTCCCCACTCACCCACCACCAGAAGAAGGCTCCGAGCTAAACGACCAGGCGGGGATGATGAGACGATAGAGGAGAGCCCAGGCAAAGGAGTGATCTCCACTACCGGGTCCACTAATCGTGTCCCCTATTTTTTGTCTTTCCTTGAGATGTCTTTGTCAATGTATTCCCCGTAGAAATGAAGGGAGACACTTGTTACCTTTGACATGTAAGCGCTTTGAGCAATAATTAGATATCATGCTTGTTTCCCTTGTCCAAGGATGCTGGACTGTTGTGCATTATCTTTCTTCTCAAACCTTCCCCTAGCCTCCCACAATTGAGGGTCAGAGGTTGTAGGGTCTGCTTATCTTTGGGTCGGGCATCCGCAACACCTGGACCCAGCCTATTTACCTCGAGCATCTGTAGTACCGCGAGGTATTAGGGTTTTATTTCTTGGTCGGGTATACGTAGCACCCGGACCAAGTCTAAGTACCTCGGGCATCCGCAGCACCGCGAGGTATTAGGTTTTATTTCTTGGTCGGGCGTCTATAGCACCCGGACCAAGCCTAAGTACCTCGGACATCTGCAGCACCGCGAGGTATTAGGGTTTTATTTTTTGGTCGGGCGTCCATAAGTGATTCAAATTAAATGATACTGAATTTAGGATAAATTATATCTTATTTTAAACTCTTTTATCTAAAAAAATAAAGATAATTAGGTAAATATGAGTGCATTAGGAAGTTGAATTAAAAAAAATGTGTACATGTCGAGAATAAAAATAAATTTTTTTCGATGCAAGAATCAAGAAGAAAGTTGAATTTGTTGTTAAATATTTTAGAGTAATTTACTATTGCGCCAAATTATGAACAGGACATGCCTTTGTCTACTTTTGCAAAACCCACCAGTCATGTGGCTTGAGTAAAAGCCAAAGTCTCCTTTGATTGAACGCTTTGTTTGGTCAAAGTCTTGTGGCACCATAACTCCAACATGCCTACAAACACAGTTGACAACATCGATCTTCCAGGCAACATAGTACCAGTTTTTCCTACAGCTGCAAACTCATTCTGCACTCAACCAATATCTTCTTTCAAGAGGAAACGAAAACAATGAGATTGAAAAAGACATTAATTTTACCTTTTATACCTGGTCGGTCTCTCTTCTCCAAAAAGCTCTACATTCAACTGAACGTAGGAAATGAAAACATTTAACTGAAAATGAGAAACATTTAACACGTCATTTTATTTTACTATGAAGAATGATAAAGGATGACTAGTTGTTTAAATCAGGCTTTTATAATGCTAAAGAATGCTCAAAATAAGTCATTATAATCAACATCACACCAAGGGCTTTTTTTTTTAACAATCTTTAGAAGAAATATTTAAAGAGTAATACAAGCTTCTCTAATCTCTAATTCTTGGAGCACTTGAACCTTTCTTACAACAACTTGTCAGGAAGAATCTCAGAAAGTACTCAATTGTCAGCTCTCAATGCCTCCATCTACGCCGGAAATGAAGGCCCATGTGGACCACCATTGCCGGAGTGCCCAAGTCATGCAGCTCGTCAGGGTTCATCAGCTGAACAAGGCAGGCAGACAGCAAGTTAAAGTTGGTCTATTTCAGTTGGTGGACAAGACCTACAATGTGATGCATGCTCAATTAGCAGTCAAGTTCCGAAATACTTGAAGTCCTAGTTCAGCAACTTTTGCTTTAAGTTGCTCAGGATCTTTGATTTTTTTAGCGTCTGTTCATCCCCTAGCTCATCATTTCCGTCTATCAACTTTGATTACGGTCGTGGTTTGCAAATTAATCACTGTAAAAGTTTCATTACCTATATTAGCCACACCGAAGGCCAAAGAAAAATACTATCTGAAGCTTTTAGGTGTCCGTCAGAATGTAAACCTCCAATAGATTACCAAGGGTTTCAACTAGGTATTCAAAAGTGCGATGAGATCGAACGGGAAATATACTAACACTGAAGTTCTTTTCTGTCAAATCTGCAAATAAAGTTCTAATAGAATATGGCGCAGTTCGATCAAATAGAGACAGTGCTTATTCAGAAGTCCTTGTGATTATGCATTGCACAAACCATAGGGATTTTTCAATATCGATTCTGTATAAAAAAAAAAAGAGCTTTTAATGTGCTGTCAAACTCAGACCAGGATTGTGTAATCATTTTCCAAGATGGAAGCAACCTGGAAAAGCCCAAGCATCTCTTCAAGAATGGCTCTTCTTATGTCAACTCTGGATGTACATAATATAGACCCCCACGGGCTGGATCAGCTGGTTAAGACACTCGCACTTGAAATGGAGGGCGTGGATTCGAGGGTCGACAGTATGAACGAGGGGTGAAACCTCGGCTGCTGTTTAAAAAAATCCCTCGCGCCTGGGTGTCTTAACCTGCCCAGCATTCACCGTGATTTACCCCCTCTGGACACTTGTGGGGCAGAGACCAGGGGGCCGCTAGGTTGGCGGTTCCAACCTTTTTGAAATGGATGTACATAATATAAAGGAAGAAAGAAGAGAAAACTCAAGCAGAAAGATAAAAAGAACCAAGAACTACCTGAAACTGATCACCTACAAAGATCTCTGACCTGCTGGAAAAGTTTTACTGAAATCATTTGATCTCTAACCAGACAGTTTTGTTATGTTTCAAGTTCTTTGTTTGCTTAATACTATGTACAATTAACATTTAGATTCTTTTGAGGACTAAAGTAAATAAACTTTACAAGTAATTAGTTAATGAAAGAACCAAGTTCTTGATATAATACATAATATGTTGCCTGATTATTGTGGATTACGAAAATGACCATGACATAAAGATGTTCAAAATCTTACATCACATCTATTTTTCTTCTTTTGGTAGAGCAAGAATACATCATAGGATAACATCACCACACCATGTGAGCTTCCCCTTTTCATGTTTCAACTTAATTTCACACCACACTTTCAGCGTTCACAATAATTAATATTCACAACTAACTATGAGCAAGAATACATGGAATCGATCCCTCTTCACTACTCAAAAGTTCAAGTGCTTAATTGAACTCTTTTTTTTTTTGCCATTTCAATTTCAGCTTTGCAAACTTCAGTGAGAGTTGCACATACATCCAGTCATACATCTTGTCCACCATCTGGAAGAGAGTAATCCTTGTGGACTTTTTCATGAATAATATGCCCAAATATGCCCATAATCCAACTATAAATCCCACAACAATAATAGTATAATCTATAACTCTTTCAAGCTTCTCATCGTCCTCGTCATCTTGTTCTTGAGATGGTGAATGATGATTAGATTCATTACTGGGACATGCTGGAAGTGGCACACCACAAAGGCCCTTGTTGCCAACATAGGTCAAGTCATTGAAGGTTAACAAATGACCTCCTGTTGGGATTTTGCCTGACAAGTTGTTGTAGGAGAGATTCAAGGAGCCCAGAAAGTTTAAAGCAGATAAGCCGAAAGGAATTTCTCCCATGAGATGGTTCATTGACAAATCAAGAGACTCCAATTCTGTCATGGCACCAATATTTCCTGGAATCCTTCCTGACAAATGATTGTTAGATAAGTTGAGGAAGTACAATCCATGCAACTTCGTGATCTCTTGTGGAATCTCACCAGAAAGCTCATTGTTTGATAGGTCTATGCTTGACACTGCACTAAGAGCTTTAGTGTATTCATTGGTTGACCCTTTTGCAGTTATAAGAATATTATCATCCCCAAGATATTCCACGTTGCCATTAAAACAGTAAAAACCAGAGTAGTTGCATGCTTGAGAATAAGGATAATATAATCCATATGAAGTGTAGTTTTGTTTCACGAGCATAAAACTGAAATTTTCCATGGTGGAAGGTATACTGCCAATAAAATTGTTGGACGAAAGATCCAAAACTTGGAGGGAAGTAAGATTTCCTATACTCTTTGGAATAGCATGATGGAATAAGTTTGAGCACAAACGAAGAAATTTTAGCAGCGGAAAACTCCTTCCCACCCATTTTGGTATTTCACCAGAAAATTTATTTCCACCGAGATCAAGAGCCACTAATTCAGTACAATTTCTTAAGAAAGAAGGAAATGATCCTGACAAATTGTTATTGTTCAAATGCAAGGAGTTCAAACTAATAGGATATGAGCCATGACAATTTGGAACTTCGCCTGATAAGTAATTGTTAGATAGGTGTAGTACATTTAAATTACTGAGATTGCAAAAGAAATCCGGCAAACTACCATGGATATGATTATTAGACAACTTCAATACTCCAGCGTGTTCAAAATTTGCATAGCTTAATGGAATTGTTCCTTCAAAAGAGTTATTTGATAGATCCATAATGGTAGATAAACTAGAAGGTAATTGACCATTTAAATTGTTTGAGCTTACATCGAGAGAAATACCTGAATTGTTCAAAATGAAATCTGAGAACCAACTTGGAATATTTCCATAAAGTCCAACTCCAGATAAATCGAGTTCAAACAAAGCTGTTTGCGTTCGAATCCAAGAAGGAAATCTAGCTTTCAAATAACAATATCTCATATAAATCCTTAGAGCATTGAAAGGAGGAAGCCAATCATCTGATAAAATATAATTCAAGGAGTTATAAGATGTATTCAAATACTGTAAGTTAATGAGCTGGGAGAAGTGAGCTTCAGTCATGTTGCCCTGTAATGAATTCCATGAGATATCTAGAAATTGCAGTTGACCCAATTTCCCAAGACTAGAAGGGATTGACCCACTCAACTTATTGCCATAAATGTATAAGGCCTGTAACTTGGATCCTTGTGGACATTTAGACAAACCATCAAATAGATTTGTTAATTCTCCACCAATATTATTCTGGTACAACTTCAAGGTCTCCAAGTTGCAAAGATCAACAAAACTCAATGGTATATGCCCCTTCAAATTGTTTATTGATGCATCAAAATCCAACAAGTTGTGAAGTCTGCCAATGTTTTCTGGAATTTCACAAGAGAGATTGTTAGCACGCATGTCTAACTCCTCCAAATAGACGAGATTTCCCAAGACATCTGGTATGCATCCAGAAAATTCATTACCTGACACATCCAAATGTAACAAGCTTGTGAGGTTGCCCATGCTCAAAGGTATTTCTCCAGCAATATGATTCCGAGATAAATCTAAATAAACCAAGTTGACAAGATTGTTCATGCTCACATACATGTCTCCAGTGATTTGATTATTTGACAGATCTAGATGCTCCAAGTGGATAAGGTTGCCCAGGCTCAGAGGAATCCCTCTAGTGATTTGATTATACGACAAATCTAGATGCTCCAAGTGGATAAGGTTGCCCAGGCACAGAGGAATCCCTTCAGTGATCTGATTAATTGACAAATCTAAATGCTTCAAGTGAATAAGACTACCCAGGCTGTGAGGTATCGCTCCAATGATTCGATTGAGATGCAAATCCAGATACTCCAAATAAATAAGATTTTTCATGCTTACAGGTATCTCTTTAGTGATTTGATTTTCATGCAAATCTAAATACTCCAAGTGAATATGATTGCACAGATTCAAAGGTATCTCTCCACTGATTTGATTACCTGACATATCTAGATGCTTCAAGTGGATAAGATAGCCCTTGCTCAGAGATATCTCTCCACTGATTTGATTACCTGACATATCTAGATACTCCAAGTTGTTAAGGCTTCCCATATCGAATGGAATTTTTGTTAAAGAATTACCAGCTAAATTCAAGTACTTCAACTTCAGAATATTGATTTCTTTTAACTGGTTACTTGATGAATTGAGTCCCATTATACTCGTGTCACCTTCTATTGCATCTTGTAGCCAACAATTCGACAAAGCAAGATGTTCTAGGCTATTATAATTAATTTGATGAAGCCAACCGGTTGTTGATACAGAGAGATCAACACAAGTCATGTCTAGATATTCTAGAAAAGTTAGGTGGGTGAGCCAATTTAGATCATCTGACCATGCTTCAGTACTTCTACAACATGCAAGATCGAGGGATCGTAGGTTAGAAAGATTGCCCAATTGTTGTGGAATTAATCCATTAAAAACTGCACTGGAGAGGTTAAGATGCTCCATATGGATAAGGGAGGAAATCATACTAGGCACGGAGGATGTAAAGTTGTTACAGCTTAAATCCAAATATTTTAAATGCTTCAATTTAAACAAAGAAGGATTTATCTTACTTTGGTTGGGAAATGAAGCATATTTATCAAATGGGTAGTGAAGATCAAGCTTTATGACATGGTTGGTGGTGTTATCACAGGCAACTCCTCTCCACTTGCAACAATCATAACCGATCCATGAAGAAAGCCAATGATCGGAATTGTACAAGTCAGACTTGATGGCAAGTAAAGCTCTTCTTTCACTCTCCAAGCAATTGCTCCTCTTAGACACATGTGGATGATCGTCACAGCATGCTCTAGTTACAAACAATAAGATGATTAGGAGGAAAGTAGCATGCGTTGAGGAATTAGAGTTGCTCTTGCAACCACAACTGATAGCCATAGAGTAGTGACAAGGAAGAGTAGCTTGATTGAATCATAAGTTGGAAGAGAGACCATATATATATATATATATATATATATATATATATATATATATATATATATATATATATATATATGTCCCTCGTGGCACAGCAGATCGAGTTTTGTCCCGCAGCCCTCCAAACCACAGCGTCGACACGAGCAAACCCTAGGCGAACACATCTCTTCCCTCGCGGCGGCGATTCCCTCGCCCTCGCCCTCGCGTCCCGTAGCCCTCGGAGACCGTGAGCTCGTGTCGACACCTTCGGATCCCTCGGCACTGCGGTCGCTGCATCGCTGGCATTTCTTCTCCCTCGGCCCAGCAGTTCCCCCCTGGCATTTCTTCTTCCTCGGCCCGACAGGTAAGGGGACACAACTTGCTCCAGCTCCCACTCCCAACGCTACAAGCAAAAACCATTATAAACAATAATTGGAAGCCATATAAAACAACAGATTTGGTGGTCTCGTCGCCATATATCATCTCAACTCCTCTATCTTCTACCTTTCCTTCCTTCCTGTGTGCATATTTGGCTTTGTGCTTGTCTCCATAAAAAAAAACTTGTGCTGGATGGAATTTTTGGCTTAAACTGAGGTTTTCTTCCTTAGTACAGAGCATTTTCTCGAGGTACATTCGATAGTTCGCTCGCGCATGTTGTTTTCTTTCTTCAGAAAAGAGGAAATTTATTCTGAAGAGTTGAACTTTGAAATAAATTAGATATGAAGTAGCAAGATGGGTCAAATTTTGCATACTTTTGCATTCTTAGCAAGAATATGGAGCCCAGATGGTAAATATACTTTTGCATAGCTGTATGTTCTCTTTTAAATTTTAGGGTTATGTTTTCCTTCCACCATATATTTTTTATGGAGATTGTTAGATGGGTCAAATTTGGCACCATATTTTTTGTTGGGCTGACAAAACTACAATAGTGTGGGATACAAATACTTGGGAATGCAAACAATAATTTCAATTTCATTCAGTACTTGTTTTCTTATCAGCGAGACAATTAAGTGTGAATTTTTTAAATGTTCTAACTCCAGATAAACAAAGATCATTGTAGTAGATGCCAAAAATTTTTTCCAACGCCAATATTTGATGTTGATTGGGAAGTTGTGCAATAAATTCGTTTACAAATTTAGATAGATTGTAACACAATCTCCTCTAGTTTTCTGCTATCATTTCAAAAGTTGTTATTGTTCCAGATAGTCTATTAAATAAAATACTTTTCTGCTCTAGTTTTTTTGTGTGTAAATTTCACACTATGTTTTATGATTTCCTGTGAATAATATACAGATATGGAGTCTGAAGAAGGATAAATATTTGCATGATTCAGAGATCATACCAAGGTTCTAATCTTTCATTTGTCTAAATTCTTTGACTCTTTCTACTCGCTCATGTCACTGTGGTTTTCATTTTCAGGAAATATACACAATTAGATGGAGGCCAATTGGTCCGTGCACAAATACTTCAAATCAACAATTGGTTCTCGCTACGTAAGTAATTTCTTTGCACAATTGGGTACGTGCACACATCCACACGACACATCTATACCTTTGTCTCGGGAACAAATTACAACCGTAGCTTTCTTTCTTTGTACTTTGCTCTACATCGTAGAAACATTCCAATCAGCCTTCTCCTTTGCGATTGTTACTCCTTGTTGATTGTTTGATGTTCAACCTTATTTTCTGTAGCTTTACGTCTTAAAACTATCTTGTGAACCTTAACGAAGAATGGTCACCAATGATGTTACGCCTTGGATCACATTACTGATAACTTCGACACGATTGCAGTGCGTCTTACGACTCTACGATTAAATTGTGGGACATCGAGCATGGACACCTTGTTTGCAGCTTGAATGGTCACAAGTAAGTCTACCATTAGTTGATCTCATCATTCCTGTCTTATACTAATCACTGTATATTTCCATCTATTGCGCAAATACTAGGGACGCTGTATATTATATCGCATTTAGTCCAAATGGTGAATACTTGGCGAGCGGAGCGTTGGATCAGTCGCTGCACATATGGTCCATCAAAGAAGGGAGGTTACTGAAGACTTACCAGGGGCCAGGCGGCATCTTTGAGGTATGCTGGAACAGGGAAGGTGACAAGATAGCGGCGTGTTTCTCCGACAGGATGCTTTTCTCCAACAATATCATCACTGTCGTGAAGGTTACGATAATGAGAAATTTGTATATCTGATAGGGCAGAGATTGACCAATCCTTATTGAACATGTTTTGATTCACTAGGCAGAGGTTTTTTAATCTGACTGAGCAACATTGTGAGACTCATGGTCATCAGTTTGCAGCAAAGGGTTTTTTTTAATCCCTTGTGAGTGCAAGTTACTAGTAATACGATGATATGTAAAATGATATAGGAATTCTCAAATTCTAAGGATATTTAATTAATAACGAAACACAAGTCGAGTTTAAATTTATTAAAATCCACAAGAATCACACTTGAAAATGATATACCTTCGTCCCACGAGTGAAGTTGTGTTGATATTAGAGTAGGATTTGTCATCAGAGAAATTAACTTGGTCAAATTACCTTCAGCAAACATCTTTAACTTATGATCATGTGTCAAATAACATAAACTTGGTCCATTAATACTAAACAAATACACCGAAACTGTAAAAATTAATTTCCATTGTTTAGTTTACAACCAGAACCATAATTATCACAGATACATCTACACATACGAATAAAAACACATTGCGGCTACAAGTAAATTATAACGTTACATAGGTGGATTTGCTAGTTAAAAAACACGTCAAGCTGTCTTTTCTGCTTCGCCTCTCAGTCTTCGTCATCCTCGTCCTCTTCAGCTTCAGCCAATTTGGTCATCTCCTCTACCTCTTGGATTATGAGTTTTATTGATGCTTTTCATGAGGTCAGATCCACTTTGTAATGTGTAGCTGATAGAAAATTGTTGTCAAAATTATTGATCGACCGAAAATAAAGAAAACGAGTTCTGAAGATAACATACCTAACAGCTTCAGAATGTCTATGAAAGTTGCCTGAAACAAATAAATAGGACACTCAAGTTAGTGTAAGATCCAAACAACTGGGAATTTGTTTGAAAATTGAAGAGATCACCAATACTATGGATATTTTACCAAAAGCATCATCATAACCATAAAAAGTAGCTTCGATAATATTTTTTACTAATAGGATTGAAAATTTGTTTGAAAATAGAAGAGATCACCAATACTATGGATATTTTACCAAAAGCATAATCATCATAACCATATATTGCCAGCGTATAATATTTTTTACTAATAGGATAGTTTAAGCACTTTGCTTATAATATACAATCTAATAAGTTGTGTATAATTGTAGCAATCTACAAAAAAACAATCTTCATATAAGTAACTCACGGTATTAAAGTCGACTTCTTTCAAAATCTCACATATTTTCTTTCTTAGTTCCTCCGTGCCTGGCTGTTGGACCTTGGATTTTGCTATATTGTCTTTACCAACCTTTTTACCTTGATCAAAAGTGAATGCATTTCAGAACAAATGCAACAAAACTAATTGCACACAAGAAGACAAAATTCATCAGAAGTCAAAGCTCTAATAAGGAGTAAAAAAATTATAATCTTGAAGAATACAAAAATCACTAAAAATTTGTCAAAAACATTATAGACAAGAAAATATACATTGTCATGGATAAAAAGCTATTGCAAGTATTGTCAAACCAGGCTGATTTAAACAACTTCAAGATCAAGTTAACAAACACAACATATGTTTTCCCTTAAAACCAATAACATGATGAGAAAAGTTGCTTAGCCTAGGTACACACAGAGCATCACAAAAAGTTGCTTAGCAAAGAAGGAACGCCGGAGCAAAAGGTCGCGCGATACCAACGAATGCAGGGGAAAGCCGGAGTCCGAAACGCTTGGAGGCGTTGTAGCTTGGAGGAGGGTTCAACGGCGAAGCCCTAGCTTGGAGGCGCAGCCAGATTGAACAGCTTTTTTGACATGATCTTAGACATATATTTTAAAGAAAACGATCCAAATTTTTACAGTAAAAGAAGATAACAATCTCTGATCAGTAATCCTTCATGTTAAAGAAGAAATTGCAAATAATTACGACAAACGACACAACAATCTATGAGTACGAACATTGCTTCTACCGATCATTAGTTGGATTAAATGTGTAATAAGCGGCAAAAAATAAGATTTTATTAATGCTAACCTCAATGTTCTTCTCTGCGGACTTCCTCTTCCACAACCACGTCTTGTTCTCCATGATTCCTACAAATTCCTGAAACATAGAGCTTTAGATCAAAAACACGAGGCCACTGATAAACAGTGAAATTGAGGTATCCTTTTGTCTCTCCTGTAGTAATATGCCAAACAACGTCTTGACTACTTCATATCTAATATTTATTTCAAAGTTCAACTCTTTAGAATAAATTTCCTCTTTTCTGAAGAAAGAAAACAACATGCGCGAGCGAACTATCGAATGTACCTCGAGAAAATGCTCTGTACTAAGGAAGAAAACCTCAGTTTAAGCCAAAAATTCCATCCAGCACAAGTTTTTTTTTATGGAGACAAGCACAAAGCCAAATATGCACACAGGAAGGAAGGAAAGGTAGAAGATAGAGGAGTTGAGATGATATATGGCGACGAGACCACCAAATCTGTTGTTTTGTATGGCTTCCAATTATTGTTTATAATGGTTTTTGCTTGTAGCGTTGGGAGTGGGAGCTGGAGCAAGTTGTGTCCCCTTACCTGTCGGGCCGAGGAAGAAGAAATGCCAGGGGGAACTGCTGGGCCGAGGGAGAAGAAATGCCAGCGATGCAGCGACCGCAGTGCCGAGGGATCCGAAGGTGTCGACACGAGCTCAAGGTCTCCGAGGGCTACGGGACGCGAGGGCGAGGGCGAGGGCGAGGGAATCGCCGCCGCGAGGGAAGAGATGTGTTCGCCTAGGGTTTGCTCGTGTCGACGCTGTGGTTTGGAGGGCTGCGGGACAAAACTCGATCTGCTGTGCCACGAGGGACGAGCAGAAATAAAAGCGCAAACCCAAGCAAGCTGCGGACGCGGCTTGCCACGAGGGCAGTCCGCAGCAGTCCGCAAATTCGCGTCCGCAGCAGAGACATCCTGTGTATATATATATATATATATATATATATATACCTCTTACGTCGTACACATCGTGAGCAACTTAAACTTTTCTTCATTTTAATTTTTTTTTTAATAATATAATCTAATCCGTAAATCTTACCGATTGACATAACTAAAAGCTTAAAAAAAATAAATAAATAATATAAATAAATAAAAACAAATAAAATTATATTAAGTGCCCATGGGGTGTATAACATAATAAACCCTTATATATATATATTTTGTTTGAAAATAAAGAAAAAGTTTGCTTAACTTTGTCTCTTTTATGAATAGTCAAAAGTGCCTTCTTGGTTGGTTTAGTCAGAGTCTCCGCTTGATTAGTCAAAGTCTAGCGGCACCGTAATTCCGACATGCCTAACTCACAGTTGACTACATGATCTTCTAGAGGACCAATTTTTATAATATTTACTCCGCCAAATTAAAAATAAAGTAATGAGAACAATCAACAACGTAAATTTTATTTTATTTTTAATGCAACCCCACTCACAATAAATTTTATTTAAAAATATTGAAAAAAACTACTAAAAATGGATGAGGAAGTAATAATCCATTTCAATACACATAGATGAGGATATTTGGAGGAGTAGGTTGGCATGGCCCAACTCTTTGATTTCGACAAAAGAATTTAGTATGACGATGTTCTAATGGGAGAGTATTGACTTTTATAACTATTTTCTTTCTTTTGAAAAATAGATGATAAGGTGGGATAATATCATCACCCCATGCAAACTGCAGCTTTTATTGTTTTAACTTTCACAACACACTTTAATCATACACAATATTGACAATCACAACTAAATATGATCAAGTACATGGAAGTCATCCCTAGCTCATCACTCCTTGTAAATTCTAATGGCTTAAGCTCGTTTTTGCCTTTTTGACTTCAACACTTCCAAACTTCAGCGATAGTTGCACATACATCCAATCATACATCTTATCACCATCCGGGAGAGAGCAATCCTTGTGGGCATTTTCATGAATATTGCTCTCAAATATGTCCAAAATCCAACTATGATGTTGTCATCATAATAAATAACTTGTTTGTAAGGCATTTGAAACATATTCTGGTTATAATTTTGTTTAACAATCATATGACTGAAATTGCCAAGAGATGAAGGTATTCTCCCAAAAAGTTTGTTGGAGGAAATATCGAAAATTTGAAGGGAAGACAAATTTGTTATGCTATTTGGAATAACTCCATGGAATTTCGTGATCTCTTTTGGAATCTCACTAGAAAGCTCATTGTTCGATAGGTCTATACTTGCCACAACCCTGAGAACTTTGGTGTATTTATTGATTGACCCTTTTGCAATTATTATGATGTTGTGATCATAATAAATAACTTGTTTGTAAGGCATTTGAAACATATTTAGGTTATAATTTTGTTTAACAGCCATATGATTGAAATTGCCAAGAGATGAAGGTATTCTCCCAAAATGTTTGTTGGAGGAAAGATCCAAAATTTGAAGGGAAGACAAATAATCTGTTATGCTATTTGGAATAACTCCATGGAATGAATCTGAGCTCAAACGAAGAAACTTCAGATTTGGGAAGGCCCTTCCCACTCACCTTGGTTTTTCACTAGAAAATTCATTCCCACCAAGATCAACGGTAACTAATGTTGAAAAAATGTTAATGGAAATATGACTTATAGGTTATTAATCCAACACTAAATCAATGACAAGAAAGCTAGTACCGAAAGGGTGTGAATTAGAGTCTAGATTGCACCAACCCAAGGGTTCTTGTGTGAATGTTACTGCACGCAACAAACCGCGGTCGGGCCATAGCATGCTTACGTGAGTCAACCAGATCAACAATCACCTATATAAATGAAAACAACTTATGTCATAGCCTTCGACAATTAAGTCATGTATATGAGTGCGTTTGTTTTTAGCCATGAATATACCTGGTTATGTGAGAAATGGTAAGAATTGTGCCTCCAATTCTTTATTTTGTTAGGATTGAAAGAATTTAGATATCTTCAAAATAACATGATATTGTCCACTTTGGGCTTAAGGCCTCATGGTTTTGTTTTTGGACTCTACCCAAAAGGCCTCATACCAATAAAAATACCTTTCATCATTTTAAACCATGATCTTTTCCATTTCTAATTAATGTGAGACTTTGATTGTACCCTCAACAATTCTTTCCTCAAACGAAGGATCACCATTGGTCCGGGCCTCTTTGTGAGCATCCGGTGACTCTTGACCTACTCCGGGCCTCCCTGCGAGCCACTCTTTGACCTACTCCGAGCCTTCCCACGAGCATCTGACATGCTCCGGGCCTTCAGACCTCCCTACGAGTATCTAGTCACCTTTTGACTTACTCGGGCCTCCCCACGAGCATCCGGTCATTCTTTGACTTGCTTCGGGCGTCCGGACCTCTACGAGCATCCGACCTGCTCTTGGCCTTTGGGCTTCCCTATGAACATCCGCATCCGATCATTCTTTGATATGCTTCGGGCCTCTCCGTAAGTATCTAGTCACTTTTGACCTGCTTCAGTAAGGGCAGAGCCAGGTGATAGCCTACCTGGGCTATAGCCCGGGAACCAACGCTGATGATATAGAGGAGTTGTTGGATTTGTGATGGAAGAAAGGAAAAAAAAAACATAAGGGGATAGCTTGGGAAGAAAAGGGAGGAAGATAGGTTAGTCAGGGAAGAAAAAAAAGAAGATAGTCTGAGGTTATTTTTTCTTCGATGAGCACTATGGTGATTAGATTTTTGGCTCTACCATTGTGCTTCAGACCTCCCCTTAACTTCTTCTAAGGACTCCTATATGACACCTGGTCTAGACTATGGTTCTAATACTTGTGAGACTCAATAATGTACATATCTCCACAATGACATGATATTGTCATCTTTTGGCTTAAGTCCTCGTGGTTTTGTTCTTGGCCTCTTCCCAAAAGGCCTCATGCCAATGGAGATATATTAAATACAGAAAGTTTGAGGGTTTAAAATGCATAAAAACAAAAATTAAGGGCTTGATTTTGAATAGCCATATTTGAAGGGTTTATTTGCAAAACTTCCACCTCACTTACAAATCCTTCACAAACTGTCGCAAACCTTATTTTCATCCGCGACATTCCTCCCGTGGATCTCTCCATCTCGTGATCGGCCACCCCTCTTGCTCTCACGCCGCCTCGATCGTCGGTGACACCATCGTCACCAGCACCATTCGACCGCCAGCGTAGTCCCATTGCCCTCGCCAAGGCAGTCGACGCCGCAGGCCCTCTTCGACCATGTGAGCCTAATTCCCATCACCGACACTACCCCCTAATCCACTCCTCTTCCTTGCTTTGCCGATCGCCGACGCCCATAGCCTCACAGACCATCACCGATTGTTTTCTCCCCTGTTCGACCTGCCTTGCTGCGGGTGGAGTTGTCGTCGTTGACCACTCTTTAGCCACAAGCAAGGGCGTCGTCGCCGCTTTCCTGAGTCGTGCTACCTCTCGCTCGCCCTTAAAGGCTGCCGACCCTTTTCCTCTTGCTTCTAATCGCTATGGGCAAGAGCCATAACCATCACTAGATCCCGTCCCCGAGTGCCGACAGTTCATCACAGTGCCTACTCCCGATCGAGAGCCTAGCCAGCGACTGCTTTTCACCGCCTCACCTCCCCCGGCCACAATTAGCTCGCTACCCCAGAGAAGAAGATAACAATAATGGGTTATGATATCTCTGTTTTTTTTTAACAACTTCCTTAGTAAATTGATTCTTATGTGATAAGTTCAATTGAACGGGAAGGCTGATTTAAATCTTTGATAGTTTCAATTAACATAACAAATCCATGATTATTTATACTCTTTGGATGATTAGAATGATATACAGTGGATTAAAAGATGGTTAGATCAAGTTTAATCAAGGAATTGAGATTAATTAAAAGTTAATCATTAATGGTTGGATTAATAGATTAGTGAGAATAATTAGGATTTGATCATGTAATCAATTAACATGGGTTAATTGAATTATTAATTAATTAATGAGTTGATTAATTAATTAAGGGATCACAAATTTAATTAGAACTAATCTAATTAGAGTTTGTTTAATTGATCAAATGAAATTAGATAATTTGATTATGGTGATTAAGTTAATAGAAATGATTAATTGAATCCAACTACGAAATTAGAGGATTAATTTTGATAGTTGGAGATTAATTATTAAAAAGTTGACTAATGAGATTAATCATCAGATTAAGAAATCAATTATGATATTTGAGAATTGATTAAGTGTAATGGATGGATTTATAATGATGGAACGGTTAGGTTTACTGGTTGATTAAACCTACGTTTAATTAAGAGGTTGTTAACCAATTGGGGTTAATTAATAGTTTGAGCTAATTAATTATCATCATACAATTTGAGATTAATTAAGAAGTTAATTAATTAATTAATAGATTAAATAATTAATTAATAAGATGATACATTGACTGTAGATCCTTAGTTTTGCTTCGTATCATGTATTGATAAGATTCGAGCTGGAGGTGATTGCACGGGTTTGAAGACTGATGGAACATTCTACGTTAAAGGCGGGTACTTTTTATTTGATTCTCTAGCTCCTTTACTTTTAAATGCATGGTTTTTCCATTATCTGAGTAGGTTTATTTATCTTAGCTCTACTTTGCTTGTTTTCCTGCTTGATACTTTTCTTTGCTTGATCTTTGAGTTAAAAATCTAAATTTTCAATTATATAGTCTCGACTCTTGTTTGTTGATCCGAAGAGTATCGCTAGTACGCGTATACTAGATACTATCTAGGGTTTGTTTGGTATTAGATATACCCTACCCAATGGATAAATTGCATGTTTATTTGTTATGATTCTGATTTGGGTGCATGTGTTTCTTATTGATTCTATGATGGTTGACCTAGTTATATTTATGCACTTTGATATCACGCACCATGTTGCATTTGTTACATGCTTCTGGTTATCGGCTTCCTTGTGGTTAAGTCTGCCGTTAGTCATATAGGGGTTTGCCCACTCGCTCACTCGAGGTAGTGGTAGTTGTTGGAGTAGTAGTTGGAGGTGACACCCCCACTGTTATTTATGAGGGATAGGTAGAGCGGTTGTGCTTCCCGTTACGTACTAGAGCGGTTATGCTCCCCTTCTTGGAGACAGAGGTTGTTCCTCCTTGTTCTTACGTATTAGAGCAGTTGTGCTCTGGGGTCTTTGATACAGAGCGGTTGTGCTCCACCTTTTCTTGAGGTTCGGTTCGAGATTGAGGTTGTTCTCCCAGCATCTTGTCCACTCGGGTACTCATAAGAGATAGATATCAGAGTGTGTACAGTTGTTACAGCCCTTGCCCGGTCGGGCATGTAGATATGTGTGATGGTTGTAGATTGGTGTGTAGGGGTGACACATGATATTGCATTATATGCATACGATGCATCTTGTATTTGTTTGAGCTATGATTATTGCATGTGATTGATATGTATTTATGGTTGTTGATTGTATTTATTATTTGATCTATTTCTACTTAGTAGTGTTAGTACAATCGACCCAAGTTTAATCGGGTAGATCATGGGTTTTGATGTGTGTGTCAATATGATTAAGTTAGGTTTTTATGTTGGTTTAATGTGTGGGTTTGAGTCTTGCAGGACTTGGTGAACCACATATGAGGAACAATAGAGTGAAGCATCCGAGGGACGAGAGCCGAAGGAAGAGGACTTCAAAGGGCAAGCTGAGGAAATAGACTTCAAAGACATACACAAAGGATGACATGGAGACAAGCAGCGGGCTTGTATGCGCATTCGAGGAACGAGAGCCGAAGGAAGAGAACTTCAAGGGGCAAGTTGAGGAAGTGGACTTCAAGGCATACGCGAAGGATGAACTCCCGAGAGGTTGAGTGTGGGAATGTAACTGTAGCAGTTGACTTGTAAGGGGACCAGTCGATTGATCTTTCTATGAGGTCAAACAGCTTATAACAGTCGACTGGTCTAGGAACTAATCGACCGGTCTGTTCGAAATCCAGCCATTGGTTGGACACCAGTCGACTGGCCCTGGGGGCAGTCGACTGGTGTCGAGGCTGAGCTGTTTTGTTAACAGGTCTCTCCTCTATTTAAAGAGGAGCTTGAGACTTGAGAAGGGTTAACTGTTCTATTGTGAAACATCCTTGCTCAAGTGCTCAAGCTTCCGAGTCCACTCTCTTCCTCCTAACCCTAGCTTTTATCTTATAAAGTGGAAGAGAAGAGTGTGAGAGGTTTTTCTCCACCGAGAAGGAGAAAGCATTAGCCGGAGATTGTCGAGGATTGATCCACCGAAGGATCAAGGGATCGTCCACCTCAAGGACACATCGTGGAGTAGAAGCAAACAATCTCCGAACCGCGTAAGAGGTTAAGTGTTAGCATTGATTTTAATTGTAGTTTGCATTTCCGCTTGCGCACTAACCGTGTAGGAAGAAATCAACGAATTCGGGTGACCAAGCTATTCACCCCCCTCTAGCCGGTCCATCGGTCCCAACAATTGGTATCAGAGTGCAAGGTTGCCTTCAATTGGACTAATCACCTAGAAGAGCATATTCATCAAAATAGCCAGCTCGCATATCCAACCACCAAAATTCGAAGGAGAATTCTCTTGGTGGAAGAAGAGGATGGAGGTATCCTTCAATACTGATTTTGATATTATGTTAATAATGAAAAATAATTTTGAAGTGCCTAGGGATTAAGAGAATAAGCTACTTGAAAAGATAAGATGGAGCAAAAAGCAAAGAGATGATTATCTAGTAAATTCAAAAGTCTTGCATCATCTACTAAGTGTGCTTCCTCAATAAGAGGTAATAAGAATTGGGAGTTATTCAAGTGTCAAGGACTTATAGGATAAGCTAGTAGAGCTTCATGAAGGCACTTCGAAAGTAAAATTGGCAAAGAGAGACCTTCTCCGATCTTAACTCAACAACATCAAATTTGACAAAGGGAAGAAGGTATCTAACTTGCATGTTAGAATTAAAAAATTCTTAATGGACTAATAAGTATAGGTGAGCAACTCTCCAACCGAGACATATTGATAAAAGCTATCAATGTCTTTCCAAGAACTACAACTTAGAGCTCAATGGTGGATTCATATTACATATCCAAGGATTAAAAAAAACTTCTCTAGAAGAATTCTTCTCAACCATTGAGTTCCATGAAACTCGGATTGGAGGAGCTAATGAAGAAGCCTACAAACCAAGAGGAGTGACCCTTGTGACAAACAAGGGAAAAGGCAAGAAGAAGAAGAAGGTCTCCTCATCCGATTCGGAAGAATCAAGTGCATCCATGGATAGTGATGAGGAGGTGTATATGGTAAGAAAAATGAGAAGGGCCTTTAAATATTTTTCATCTAACAAATCTCGTGATAGGAAAAGCTCAAGAAGTAAAAGTCGACCAAGGAAGATCATTTGCTAAAATTGTCAAGGAGAAGAACATATGAGAGATGAATGTCCTCTTTTGAAGAAAAAGGAAGGGGAGAAGAAAGAAGAGAAGAAGAAAACAAAAGAAAAGGGGAAGAAGGTCCAAAGCTTAAAGGCAAGAGTCATCATCATCGGAAGAGGAGGAACACCATGTGTCTCATTTTGCCTTAATGGGAATTGAAGATATTGCCTCCACTTCATCCGAAGTTGAAGAAGGAAAAAGGTCAAATGAGGATGAAGGGAACTCAAGTGAAGGGGGAGGCTCAACTTCAGACTCGGGTGTCTCAATAAGTGAGGTATACAATCTACTCACTACTATTTTAGTTAAAATAATTTTTAGCACTAATGATGATTTGTTTAAAGCTAGAAAGAAAATCAAATGTTTGAAAAATGAAATTTTCATGCTAAATGAAAAACTATAATCTGTGACACTTAGAGATAGCATGCATGTTTCCTCTTTTTCTAGTTTAAATGATTCATGTTTAGAAAAGAAAAATATGGAATTAAGGGAAAAGGTGGATAATCTTAGTAAAGCCCTTAGGAAATTTAAAATTGGCTCTAACACCCACACCCTAGACATGATTATTAAGAGCCAAAGAGCAAGTTTTAAAAAAGAGGGATTAGGCTTTAGAAAATCTAGCAGTGGAAAATCTTATCACTGTCTACTTGCTAGAGGACAATCTAAAACAAAAATCCTAGAAAGGAAGTGGATCCCTAAAAAGTACTTGGTCAACCCAATTAGAAAAAAAATCTCTATTGGGCGCCAAAGTCAATCCTCAAAGGTTTGAGGATTTAGAGTTAGTTAACCATGTGTGTTAAAATTTTAAATTTTTGAAAAATGGTTATCTTGAGACCTTAAGGGGAAGCATTTAGCCTAAATATAATTCATGATTAAATGGGCTAATTAGGGATTACCTTTATCACATCTCATAATGATTTGATTTATGGTTTTATTTATGCATATGAGATGATAGGATGATACTCATAATTCACATGTGTCTATGGTATTTTGATGATTATGAAATGCATCATTTTAGCAATAATAGACCAACTATGAGGAAAGTAAATATTTAATTAATAGACATCTTGCCCATAGATCATAGTTGGATACTTTAAATGTTTTGAAAATAATTCTACATTTTATTTGTTATGACGTAGATTTGAAAAACACATGAATTCAAAACTAGAGCTTGATTTTGATACAAAGTTAACGATTTTTCAAGTTTTTGAGTTTTTATCAAAAATTCAAAAATATTTTGAGTTTTCATAAAATCATATTTTTCCCTGTTAGAGGATATCAAATGAAATATATTTGTAAAATTTTTTGATTTTTTGAATTTTTTGAAATTTTTTATGCATTTCTGAAATTCAGCTTAAAAGGTTGAAATTCTAATCGAAAATGTATCAGTCGACTGGTACCAATGATTAGTCAATTGATCTTAGTGTTTCTTGGTAGAAAGGGCAGTTTCGATGAGACCAGTCGACTGGTAACTGACTCAGTCGACAGGTACCTGAGGTTTCTGATTTCTGCTTATTTTCAGAATTTAAAACTTTATCTTTATTTGATACTATAGGTTAATATTGTTTGGCACAATCTTTTTAATGGTGTCAAAGGGGGAGAATTAAAGGGTTTAAGTTAGAATTCAACTTATTTCTTCATGTTTGTGCAAAAATTGAAAATTATGTGATAAGGCATAGGTTAATGGGGAGGATGCATGTTTATGCTTCTTAGTATGATATACTTCTAATTTTCAATTGTTATCTTTGTGCCTAACTTAAACATATTGTCACACATCAAAAAGGGAGAGATTGTTGGTGCAATCAACTCAAGTTTGATCGAGTAGATCATGGGTTTTGATGCGTGTATTAATATGATTAAGTTAGATTTTTATGTTGGTTTGATATGTGTGTTTGAGTCTTGCAGGACTTGGTGAACCACACATGAGGAGCAACGGAGTGAAGCATTCGAGGGACGAGAGCTGAAGGAAGAGGACTTCAAAGGGCGAGCCGAGGAAGCAGACTTCAAAGGCATACACGAAGGATGACATGGAGATAAGTCGCGGGCTTGTGTGCGCATCTGAGGGACAAGAGCCGAAGGAAGAGAACTTCACGGGGCAAGCCGAGGAAGTGGACTTCAAGGCATAGGCGAAGGATAGACTCGGGAGAGGTTGAGTGTGGGAATGTAACTGTAGCAGTCGACTGGTAAGGGAACCAGTCGACTGATCTTTCTGTGAGGTCGAACGGCTTGTAGCAGTCGACTGGTCTGGGAACCAGTCGACTGATCTGTTCGAAATCCAACCGTTGGCTGGACACCGGTCGGCTTGCCCTGGGGGCAGTCGACTGGTGTCGGGGCTGATCTGTTTTGTTAACAGCTCTCTCCTCTATTTAAAGAGGAGCTTGAGACTTGAGAAGGGTTAGTTGTTCTATTGTGAAACATCCTTGCTCAAGTACTCAAGCTTCCAAGTCCACTCTCTTCCTCCTAACCCTAGCTTTCATCTTATAAAGAGGAAAAAAGAGTGTGAGAGGTTTTTCTCCACCGAGAAGCCGGAGATTGTGGAGATTACAAGAAGTCAAGGTATGCCCATTGGTTTTCGGCGATTATACTGTCACCGTGGATCTGTCAATTCTCGAGATGGTAGAGTTTGATATTATTCTGGGCATGGACTCATTGGCGGCTTATCATGCCACAGTTGATTGTCAAGCGAGGGTAGTCATGTTTCGGCCTCCGAACCAACCCTCGTGGGAATTCATTGGCACCAGAGATGATGAGATTTCGATTATCACTGCACTTCAAGCCCAGAAGCTTATGTCGCACGGATGTCAGGGCTTTCTATTGTCACTGATCAGCACTGATGACAGCAGTAGCCCTTAGCTCTCGGATGTTCCAGTGGTCCGAGAATTTCCGAACGTATTTTCAGAGAAGCTTCCTGGTTTGCCTCCCAGAAGGCAAGTCGAGTTTATGATTGAGTTAATTCCGGGGACAACACCGACATCAAAGGCTCCGTATCGTATGATGCCTAAGGAGTTGGATGAGCTAAAGGTCCAACTTCAAGAGTTGCTTGAAAAGGGATTTATCCGTCCTAGCATATCCCCATAGGGTTCGTCAATTCTATGCGTAAAGAAGAAGGATGGTTCTATGAGGTTATGCATCGATTACAGACAGTTAAATGCAGTGACCATTAAGAATAAATATCCCCTGCCTCGTATCGAAGATTTGTTTGATCAGTTAAAGGATACATCAGTGTATTCTAAGATTGATTTGTGGTCAGGATATCACCAGCTGAGGATCAGAGATTCAGATATCTAGAAGACAGCTTTCCGCACCTGGTACATACATTACGAGTTTTTGGTAATACCATTTGGGCTTACCCATGCTCCTGCAGTATTTATGGATTTGATGAATTAGGTCTTTATGGAGTATTTGGGTCAGTTTGTTATTGTTTTCATTGACGACATCCTAATTTACTCCCGTTCTGAGGAGGAACATGCACGCCATCTTCGCATCGTACTGGAGACGCTCTGGCGGGAGCAGTTGTATGTGAAGTTCAGCAAATGTGCTTTCTGGTTGTCTTCTGTGGGTTTTCTCGGACTCGTTGTTTCCAGTAGAGGTATCTCCGTAGATCCCATGAAGATCGAGGCTGTCACCAGTTGGGAGCAGTTGAAGTCAGTTCAGGTGGTGCACAATTTTCTAGGATTGACTGGTTATTATCGATGATTTGTTGAGGGATTTTCTAGCATTGTTTCACTGTTAACACGTCTGACCAGAAAGAGCGTGAAATTTATATGGATAGAGACTTGTGAGACCAATTTTCAGGAGCTCAAGCGACGATTGATGTCTATGCCTGTTTTGGTATTACCTTTAGGAGATGACGGTTTCATACTCTACACAAACACATCACATCAGGGTTTGGGTGCAGTTTTGATGCAGCATGGGTGGGTAGTCTCTTATGCTTCTCGTCAGTTGAAGGATCATGAGAAGAACTATCCAGTTCATGACTTAGAGCTTGCAATCATTATTTTTGCCCTGAAGATATGGAGACACCATCTCTACGACGTCACGTTTGAAATTTTCACGGATCACAAGAGCCTCAAGTATCTATTTACTCAGAAGGAGTTGAATCTGCGTCAGAGGCGATGGATGGAGTTCCTGAAGGATTATGATTGCACCATTAGCTATCATCCAGGGAAAGCTAATGTGGTTGCAGATGCACTGAGCAGAAAATCTCGGAGTGTTCTAACTTGTCACCGGGTTATGGTCACAGACTTGGTTCAGAGCTTCTCAGAGTTGGGATTAGAGGAGCAGGGTCAGACAGAGAAAGGGTTATTAGTGACTATGGTTGCTCAGTCTTCGATTAGGACGAGGATCAGAGAAGCTCAGGCCAGTGATCAACATCTGCAGTTCCTAGGCAGCCAGATAGCTTTAAAGTAGCAAACTGACTTTATACGAGATGACGAGAGTATTTTATATTTTCGAGGGAGATTGTGCGTGTTGGTGCTTGGATGACTACAGAGGGGGGGGGTGAATGTACCCAGACATTCAAATCGCTCCCTCTTCTTTGAACTTTCTTTCTGTGATCAGATTAGTAGCAGCGGAAACAAAATGCAACAGAAAGAATAAAACAGAGCAAGGAATCAAACCAACGCTAACACAGTGATATATAAGGTTCAGGGATAACTTGCCCCTATTCCTTGGCGTGCCCTTAAGGTGGGCGATCCCTTGATCGTCGGCAGATCATGCCCCGGTGAACACCGGATAAGATAGAGCCTCCTTCTCGGTGGAGAAACCTCTCCACAGATCTCACGGATGATTGAACTTGAGTACAAGAGATCACACAAGAAGGAACGCTCACACAAATCTCACAGGAATGCAACAAGAACGCTTAAGCACAAAAGCAACAGAGAGCTCTCGACACAGCCCATCCAAACTCCTCAAGTTTCTGTCTGTTCGTTCTCGCCGCTCCTCTGCTTCCAGCTTTGTCTTAAGCTTCCTCTCACCATCGCAAACTTCATCAGCATCCACTGAGCCAGCTTGAACCCACTGACCTCCCTGAGCACTCAGTCCACTGAAGACCTCCTCTCCAGCTGAGCCTCCTCAGTCGCCAGCTGCGCCAGTTGCCGTTGAAACCTGAGAAGGAGAAACATCCAAACCTGCTCAACGGAAAGCCTCCCATTGACCCTCCTTGAGTGTTTGAATCACCTGCTATCACCTGCACACTCCAACAGAGACTTAGCAAAGCATATCACAAAGAATCGGCAGTGTATCAGAAAAAGCGCAGAGAAAATAGACGCGATCAGAGCGTCTGACAATGATCAGAGTGAACCCTGATCGGTCACCAGACCGATCAGAGTCACCCCTGACCGATCAGGCTCAAGCCTGATTGGTCCACAGTAGGAAACTGGGAAATCACGGCAGATCAGGATTGGTCACTGGACCGATCCACATGGTAGATGGGATTCCCAGCTCTCGCAGCCAACTCCCCCTGATCGGTCCCCAGACCGATCAGAGCACCTCCTGACCAATCAGGATCCAACCTGATCGAACATAGAGAGGAGCTCGCGACATTTGATCGTTCACCAGAACGATCTGAACAGTGTTCCAAATCGGTCACCAGACCGATCAGGAGTCGAACAGAAGCCAGCTAAAACTCTCTGCTCTCTCCCTGATCGGTCACCAGACCAATCAGACATAGCTGGATCGGTCACCAGACCGATCCACGAGGGAACACCGTGCCAACTTCCCTGATTGGTCACCAGACCAATCCAGGCAAGGCCAAATCCACTCCAAGTCAAGAGAACGGGCTCCCAGCCTTCTCTGACTCGTGCTCAGTCCACCGGACCAAGACTTCATGCCCAGTTTCACTCACCGGGACTTCAACCTAGCTTCACTCACTAGGACCTGGCTTCACTCACTAGGACCTGGCTTCACTCACCGGGACCCGGCTTTACTCACCGGATTTCAACCTAGCTTCACTCACTAGGATTTCCATGACTTGGCTTCACTCACCAGGACCCGGCTTCACTCACCGGGATTTCAATCACCTGGCTTCACTCACCAGGACCCAGCTTCACTCACTGGGATTTTCACCACCTGGCTTCACTCACCAGGACCCGGCTTCACTCACCGGGATTTCCACCACCTGGCTTCACTCACCAGGACCCGACTTCACTCACCGGGATTTCAATCACCTAGCCCTCCAAGCTAGGACTTTTTCACATCTAACCCTCCAAGTTAGGACTTTTCACATGCCAGCATGCGATCTCCCAATCCACCTGGACTTAAACCGAATTCAACCAAACTTGAATCAAACTTAAATCCGTGTCAAACACCAAATCAACAATCAGGGTCAGACAACCCGATTTAAGTTTAGGCATTAATGATCAATTGAAGGCGGTTCAATTTTCGTAAGGGAATCAAAATCCTCCCCCTACAATAACCCTAAACTTAATCAACCATTCTCTCCCCCCTTTGTCAAACATCGAAAAGGGTATGGTTATTAAGTTTAAACGTACCTCCCCCTCAAACACGGGTCTTTCCCCAAATCCAAAATAATCAAAGGTAAACTTTTGAATTACATATGAAAGCATATACCATAAATGTATCATGGCAACAATGTATATGCATCATACGACAATAAGTGTGAATTGCACATGAAAATATATACATAAATATATCATGGTCAAATATGTATATGTTTCATATGACAAGTAAGGAATGCAGCTGTATCCGACACATAATCCTGATTGGTCTCCGTGACCGATTAGGGTCGTTGATTACTTGATACAGAAGAATTTCTTGTTAGTCTGGGGACCGATCAGATTTCAAAAAAATTTCTGAAACTCTGATACGTTCCTGACCAGACTGCATTAACAATTTGCATTCCAAAACAAGGGTGTAGACTCCATTGATATTCGTCATTCCAGAAACATTTCTGAAACACGATATTAAGAACAGGAGTCATGACTCAATAAACCCTTTCTTGTGAATTTGAACATTCCAACATAGGTTTGTATCAAATTAATATTAGGTTTTGGTCCTACTATAATTGGTTTGTATCAGATGTGTTGTATTAAAATGATTAACAATCTGATACAATTTGATGAACAGAGATCGGACTCAAGAGTAGTCTGATACCTCTGATCAGTGTTGATCTGATCGGTCACCGGACCGATCAGTATGATTCCTGATCGGTCACCAAACCGATCAGAGTGAGTCATGATCGGTCAGTGAACCGATCAGGTATGACATAGAAAGGTTTCTGAAACTGAGAAGTTTCATAAACGATTCTGTTTCAACTTTTGAACACTCTAAACCCTAACACAATCAAATTTAACTCCTAACAGAGTTCCGTTAAACAACATTCATGTTCCTTAACCAAAGAAAACAACATGATTTGCATCTCTTTAACTAACATGTATATTTTCAAATCATGCAACATCTCCAATATAACTTGAGAGTAAAACTCATAAATACAAAGTTTAAAGTGTGATTCAGAAAATACATGGTAAGCATGAATGTGATGAGCTAGACTTTCTATGGTAAATACAAAGTGACCAGTGTCCCTTAACTTAGGTTTATTCCTCATTAAGAATTTCTATGAGAAGAGACACAAACATGTTTGTATCGATTTCAATGAGTGATCACATCTCCAAAACATGCTTATAGTTTGTCCGACATGCATTTATTTTATTTACCTCATTTAGACAGTTTCGAAAACATGCATTCACAAAAACATGAAGTTGCCATGGAATTGTCTAAATTCTTTAATTGTATGCAGTTAAATGAATTTAACTTAGACCTCAGATTTATGATGAGATATTGCAAGAGTAAACTGTTATTCTAACTTATACCTCATATTGCAGTAACCTCAAACTTGCAATAATAAAGCTACACATTCTAGGCAATCCACAGTAAAAACAATTCATGTGTCAAACTAAACCATTCATGCAAAATATATAATTTTTCCAACACTTGTAGATTTATTTTGAACCATGGATATACCATCATTCATTGCATGAAAAGTTTCCTTACTGCCCAAATGAGATTTCATAAATCACTAGCCAAGAGATCATATTATTATAAGAACTAAGACAATGAAGATCAAAGCATTTAATTCGAATTTTCCATAATCAATCATGTGAAGGACAATTTTTTCTTGGTCATGGGTTTGGAGCACCAAATATCAACCTCCCATGTTGATAGATGCTCCCCCTCAAATAATGCTTATACAATTCTAAATATGGAGGTTTTAGGTACCCAAATTTTGGGACCTAATGCATCAACAATGAGGGACTTTGGCACCCATGTCTTAGTCATTTTCTTTTTGACTTTTTGAACCCTAGAATTATTTTGTGCTCTAAATTGAGTTCTTGACATTAAGGATACAAAAGTTGGTTCTTTAGGTCGGTAACCTATACCGGCCTTATTGTAAACCGCCCTTTGGGAATTTAGTACCATGTCTAATGTTTTAGAGCTTGTTGAAAACTTCTCAAGAATATTCTTGAGATTTTCAATTTCGCTCTTTAAGTCCTTATTTTCATTTTTAAGGGACTTATCATGTGAGTCATCAATTATCTCATTCTTAGAGGTTTTTAAATGTTCTACTTCCAATTTCAAAGATTTGATCTTGTTCATAGACTTTTTGAGCATGTTTGTCAAGCAAACTATTGTTCTATAGCACTTATCTAGCTCGGGAGAGATTACCTCTTCATCATCCGAAGATGATGAAGGCGCAGTTGAGGAGCTACTAGCTTCGTCTTCACTCTCCTTGGTTGACTCTTCTAAGGCCACTAAAGCCACGTGACAGTGAGTCTTCTCCTCCTACTTGTCCTTCTTCTCCTTCTTCTTTCGGTCACCTGCCACAAAAGCAAACCCTTCCACTACACCAAAAATGGAATTTAGCGACGGTTGTTTTGCGACGGTTATGATAAACTGCCGCAAAATAAGTATTTCACGATGGTGTTTGCGACGGTTTGGAAACCGCTGCAAATTAATGGAATTTAGCGGCGCTTTCATATTAACCGCCGCTAATTAATTATTGTAGTGTTGCGGTGGTTTACTCAACGATCACATTTTATGCCAACATTTCGCGGCAGTTTTACGCAACCGTCGCAAAAAATTGCCCTATAGCGCAAGTTTTTGCAGAACTGCTGTAGAAACTGTATTATAGCGGTGGTTTTGCATAACTGTCGGAAAATTTTCATCTATAAATATAATGGTGATTACAAAACCATCGTAAAGTGTAAAGTTTATATTTATATGTAAATTATATTAATGACAATGATATTTATATTTATATGTAACTCATACGTAAATTATTTTAAAAAAGATTCGATTAAAAATAAAAAAATTAAAAATTAAATAGATAATTTCATATTTTTCTACTTAAAAATATTAATTAAATTATCAATATAAAAAATTTACTAAAATATATTATTAACTATTTAATAAACTAATAAAATAATAAAATAATTAAATAATTAATTTTTCTATCGATTAATTGGATTACCCACAAATTTATAAAATCATAATATTTATCATTCTAAAATTTATTTATTTTTTTGACAAATTAGATTTTTTTTTTAATTTTTTAACATAATAGTTAATTTTAAATTATAATTGTTTATTTTCACTCTTATTTTTTTAAAATAAAAAAAATTAAAAAGACATTTACGCATGAAATATTTGGAAGCACTTTAGTTTGTCCTAGACAAAACGTCCATGACCTAAACATCATCGCTTCCTCACCAAAACGTTCGCACTCTCGTCCTCACGAAAAGGTTTGCGCTCGTCGTCACCATTCATCATTTACCGTTCGCCGTTCATCATAATATTTAATTAAATTATCATATATATCTATATATATAATTTACTAATAAATTGATAACGATCAATATATTTAACATAAATAAAATAGAAAATTACATTATTATTAATGATTAATATTTAATATATTGATTAAATAATTAAGTTTTTCATCCATTAATTCCTCACAAACGCCCTAAATGTCGACGCATTCCTCACAAACGCCCTAAAGCCCTTCACGTGCTTGCCCTAAATGCCGACGCTACCTCACCACCAAAACCTTCGCGTGCCCTCACCGTCGCCCTCACCGTTCGACATCTCCTTTCGTCATTCGTCGTTCGCCGTTCATGGATCGCTGTCATCGTCATGTCTATCCATCTCACCGTCTCTCCATCGTCGCTGTCTCTCCATCTCAAGGTATCCCTCTCTCCCTGTCCGTCTCCCATTTCCTCTCCCTCTGCCTCTATTTATTTACATTATCATTTTTTCAAGGGTTTGAATCTGAATCCTTTAGTTTCCAATGGTAATCAATCTGAATCCTTCAAGAGATTCTTTGTGTGTTGTTCGACATGTTGCTTTCTCATGTATTACTGAATTCTTGTTGACGGAAAATAATTTATTTTTGTAATTAGACATGGGCGAGTGGAGATCCTTACCTACAACATTGTGTGGAGACCGCTGTGCTACTTGCAAAGATTGGTGTTGATGTCACAGTCGTTGCTGCAGGGCTGTTGCATGATTCAGTGGATATATTCTTCAAGAGTTTGGAGCTGGCCTTGCTGATCTTGTTCAAGGGGTATTCTTATCTCCAATGATATTTCATTGATTAATTCTTGTATGAAAATAAGGCATCCAATTGTTCTACTCATCTAATCTGCTTGATATGTATATTCTGTAGTCAAGTTATACTAAAAGATATCTTTAGGTGCAAGGGAAAATTGTGCATAGAGTGATACAATTGAAGCATTTCATGCTCAAAGTCTAGTTAGTTTATCACCGACGAAACATCTTCATGATATTTTGATTCATGTAGAAATTGCTTTAGGTGCATGAACCTCAAAGTCTAGACACTTGCCCTCACTGTCTGTGTTTCTTTCTTTTTTTTTCTAATTCATGTAACTTGTAGTTGCTGGGCCTCCTAGAGAGCTTCAAGGGAATGACATCAGATCAAATTACTTCTCAGTGTTTGCTCAAATCTTACATTAGTGGTGGTATCCAACTAGTTAGAAAGACAGACATGTAACAACTGTCTCAATTCTCTGCACATTTCATCAGCAATGTAGAACAACAGCAACCCTGCAATTTTGCTGCTTTTGTACCTCTAGATGAAAGAACTCCATTACAGGTACTGTCCTTGTGTTTGCTTAGAAAGAAATAAAAACTTCTAATTGAGTTTGTTGATCTCGTATATGTGTGTCTGAAGAGAGCTAAATGGATCAAGTACCTAGCAACCTTTACAAATTCAGAAGTCAGAGCAAATTCAGTTTATGATGCTGTAAGGCTAGAACAACTATTCAATTATGCGATTTTTGCCAATCAATATAAGACATTTCATTCTTGAATTTGAGAAAATATGTCTGATTAAGGTCTTAACTTATAATTTTGCAATGTTTTGTGATCTAGAGAATATCGGTGTCACATCTTTAACTAGTCAAATATTGCAGGTTAAAGAAAATTATATGTGCTTAAAAAAAGCTGCTGCAAATCTTACATCCAAGTTGAAGCCCATTGTAGCATGGGTGGTGTATAACCAGGTTTTTCTGAAGTGCTGTTTTTGTTCATTTTGGTGAAATTTTAGTTCAATGGTGAAGTTCAAATTTATAGCATGATACTAGCACTTTTTATTGAACTCGTATCGATCGGTTACTGTACCTGTGCAGGGAGTATGATCATTTTCCAAAGAAAGTTTCGAATAAGAGGTTAGGAATTTCACAGCTCTTATAAACTCATATGATTGAAATGTGCAAACTATATGCTTATTTTATATATTGCAATGAAGTTTGAAAGGGATGCAGGAGGAGAGAACATCGATGACACTATCAGTGAAAATAGCTACAATGTTTCAGATCCGGATGATATGGACAATTTTCATGCAATCCTTTGTGTAAGGTTTAATCACAAGATTAATTTGGTGCCTCAAAATTCTTTGTGAAAGGTATGCATATCATTCTTAAACAATGAACTATACTTTAGTATCTTTGTTGCTTTCTTAATCGATTGACTTCATGATGTGTATCACCACCAGAAGCTACTGACTGAAGTACTTCAAGACTTGAATGATTACCACCACCAGCAACAGCATTTGGCCGGTTATTCTCATTCCATATATCATTCTTCATCTTTTTTTAATTAGTTGTAACTAAATAAGTTATGCTTCTAATAGAGGACATGGTTGTTTGCTGGTATGAGGATGAACGGGTCATCACTTGCATGCTCCATCAACTAATCTGATGGTCTAATATGTTGATTTGCCAAGTGCATTGAAGCTAATCTTTTTCCTTAGTACTGAATCCATGACTACCTTCTTAATTTATTTGTTTCGATCGAATGGGAAATGTTGGATTTGATGAATTGATAGCAATATGTCTTTCTTGCAATTAAGTTTTGTCTCGTATAACATCTTTATTTTTATAACATCTTTTACAGGATCAAACTTCTAATATTGACGTTTTATCTAATTTCAGGCAACAGACTGGCTCACCATTAGAAGCAAGGCGCTCTTACAAGGCTAGTCATGAACCCCAAAACGAAGGACTATCATCATCATCTAACCTTTAGTCTTTTTTTCTTTAGATTACAGGTCTACTGGTGTTAAAATTTTTTTATGTTAAGGATTTGTATTTGTTTAGACATTAGCAAGATAAACTTGCATTTTATGCATTGGTTTGTTCTTAATACCTTCTGAATTAAATTTAGTAGTGATGGTTCAAAAAACACCTATATAAATTAGTTGTAACGATTTCAAATTGCACACAAATTGGTTGAGCATAATGTTAACTAATAACGACGTCGTAATAATTTTAGCAGCGTTCTAGCAGTTGCTCAAATTGCTACATAAATTGTCAGTATTAATCATTTGCGACGGTTTGAAACCGTCGCTATTAATCACCATTTGCGGCGGTTTGAAACCGCCACTATTAACTATCACCCTTCAACATCGCGGTTTCCAAACCGTTGTTAAACTTTTAGCGTGGCTTTTTAGTCAAGTGATTTGCGGCGGTTGAACCGCCACCCAAACCGCCGCAAAATAATTCGCGGCGGTTGTACCAGCGGTTGCTCAAAACCGCCGCAAAATGGCTGGCGACGCTACGGATAGCGGCGGTTTCAGAACCGCCGCAAATGGTTAATAGCGGCAGTTTGAACTGCCGCAAATCACATAATGAACCGTCGCAAAACACCTATTTTGGTGTAGTGTTCCTCCTTCGGGCTTGTGTTAGAGATCTCTGTTGGGATCTTTAGGCGACATAAACACAAAAACGCAGAGGAAACAAGATCCCTCGAGTGATCCATGCGAAAGAAAAACTCGTACGAAATCATCTATCTAATAGATCTATCTAAAGCGTATACCTTTGGAGCGTGCCCTTACGTTTGTCCCGCTCGTCCAAGCGCCGCCGGATCTCTTGCACGTTCAAGTGTCCTTGCCTTTATTCGTATCCACACGAACACGATATCTCTACTTCGGAGAAGAACTACCTTAGTTGTGCTAGCAACATGAGATAGTTCACAAAACACCAAGAACCCAAGATGTGGGTTTCGGCCAAGATGGAGAAGAGAAGGAAGAGGGGAAAGAAAATGACAAGTTGTCATCCAAATGACAAGGGAAAAACTCTTTTATACTCATATCAAGAGGAGTTTTTGCCTTTTAAACTTCCCTTCATTAAACATTTTAATGTAACTCTCTAACTTTTCATGTAACACTCTAATGGTGAGAAACTCTCCATCTTCTTCTCTTATTAATTCATTAAACATTTTAATGAATTAATATTTCATCCAAATGTGGTTGAGTCTAATATAAATGAGTTTAACTCAAATTATATCTCAATCCATAATCTAATTGGATTCACTTGAGTCTAACTCAATTAATCCAATTCCAATTAAATCTTAGCCAAATCAAGATCAATTAATCTCCGAAGCATCGTGTCCTTAGTGTGTGACCCAATAGGCTCTCGTAACGTTGGCAATGTGTCTAAACCAATTTAGACACAAAAGTAATGAGCGGCATCTAGCAATGCATCAATGCTACCCAAGTAACAAGAAAGCCGATATCCGACTTAACCTCCGTGACTATGGCAATGTATGACCTTGTCCTTCTATCCTTGATATCTAGATTGACCAATGAGGCATATACCGTGTCATCCTCGATCAATCCTGTGTTTCTTGATCCCCGAGTAGACTCACTCAAACAAATGAGCTCAATATCTCATATTGACTCATTTGAGCATGGTCATGCGTTTCTGCAGTCCTACTCGATCAAGGGGCCCACAGATATCACTCCGGTCATATGGGAGGGATAGATCCCATCTACATCATTCACATCCCTTCGCTAATTCATTACATACCCAGTGATCGCCTTTATAGTCCATCCAGTTACGGGTGGCGTTTGACGATACCAAAGTACATAACTCCTTATGTAGGGAACCGTAGTGACTTCAGGTCTAAGGACTATTCATATTAATAGTCACATGAGAAAGTCTATGACACTCATATGACAATCTATGAAACTTTCTCATGGCGGGTCATTCAGTACACATTCTCCAATGTATACCCATGTGTCAACTTGATATCATATATCCATGACTTGTGAGCTCAAGTCATCAGTTGACCTACATGCTAGTCTCCATGCATTAATATTGTCCCCGAATATTAATGCTTGACTAGGAATAATTTAGTGTAGTGTTCTCTACATTATCTCACTATCGATTCAACCAATCGATATAATGTAGATAAGAACCTACTACACAAGGACATTATTATACTTAGTTATTCGACACAGAATACAAAGTAAGTATAATAACCAAAATGCCTTTATTTATGATAGAATATGATACAAAATGTCCCTAGTCAATCATCACATAATTGGCTCTAGGGCTCCTACTAACAATCTCGTGTAGCTCCATCTCACAAAACAAATCCTCTAACTTAACAAACGATAAATCCTTGGAAACCTTGTAGGCAACCAGCATGGATGCCCACAAGGCATTCCTAGGAAATGATTTAAGGACATACCTCACTAGGTCTCGGTTTTCTACCTTTTCATCAATGGAGTGAAGACCATTCAATACTTCTTTGAACCAACAATGAAGCATACTTACAATTTCATTTTCTCCCATTGTCAAGTTCTGGAGTTGGCTGTGAAGGAGATCATTCTTGGCTGTCCGGGTGTCTTGAGTTCCTTCATGGAGCTCAAGGAGTTTGTTCCATAGGTCTTTGGCAGAGGTGAAGGGGCCAACCTTGATTAGTTGCTCTTTGTTCATCCCACATTGCAAGGTGACAACAGCTTTGACATTGGCTTCCCCCTTTTTGATTTGCTCAGCCGACCACATGGAGAAGTCTAGATCTTTTCCCTCAATATCCTTTGGACGAGAGAAACCCTCCTTTACTGAGAACCACATGCTCATGTTTGTCTTCAAATAAAATTCCATTCTTGACTTCCAATATGAAAAATCAGATCCGTCAAGAAAGGGTGGTCTGCTGGTACTGAAGCCTTCACTCACAGCCATCTTTGTTGTAAGCTCTCGGATGTTAAGCCGTTTGGACAGAGCCCCAGGCTCTGATACCACTTGTTGGTGCTTGGATGACTATAGAGGGGGGGGTGGGGTGAATGTAGCCAGACACTCAAATCGCTCCCTATTCTTTGAATTTTCTTTCTGTGATCAGATTAGTAGCAGCGGAAACAAAATGCAACAGAAAGAATAAAACAGAGCAAGGAATCAAACCAACGCTAACACAGCGATATACAAGATTCGGGGATAACTTGCCCCTACTCTTTGGCATGCCCTTAAGGTGGGCGATCTCTTGATCGTCGGCAGATCAAACCCCGATGAACACCGGATAAGATAGAGCCTCCTTCTCGGTGGAGAAACCTCTCCACAGATCTCACGGATGATTGAACTTGAGTACAAGAGATCACATAAGAAGGAACGCTCACACAAATCTCACAGGAATGCAACAAGAACGCTTAAGCACAAAAGCAATAGAGAGCTCTCGACACAGCCCAGCAAAACTCCTCAAGTTGTTGTCTGTTCGTTCTCGCCGCTCCTCTGCTTCCAGCTTTGTCTTAAGCTTCCTCTCACCATCGCAAGCTTCATCAGCATCCACTGAGCCAGCCTGAACCCACTGATCTCCTTGAGCACTCAGTCCACTGAAGACCTCCTCTCCAGCTGAGCCCCCGTCAGTCGCCAGCTGCGCCAGTTGCCGTTGAAACCTGAGAAGGAGAAACAACCAAACCTGCTCAACGGAAAGCAAAGCATATCACAAAGAATCGGCAGTGTATCAGAAAAAGCACAGAGAAAACAGAAGCGATCAGAGCGTCTGACAATGATCAGAGTGAACCCTGATCGGTCACCAGACCGATCAGAGTCACCCTTGACCGATCAAGCTCAAGCCTGATCGGTCCACAGTAGGAAACTAGGAAATCACAGCAGATCAGGATCGGTCACCGGACCAATCCACATGATAGATGGGATTCCCAGCTCTCGCAGCCAACTCCCCTTGATTGGTCCCTAGACTGATCAGGGGTCTGCAGACCGATCAGAGCACCTCCTGACCAATCAGGATCCAACCTGATTGAACATAGAGAGGCGCTCGCGACATTTGATCGTTCACTAGAACGATCTGAATAGTGTTTTAGATCGGTCACCAGACCGATCAGGAGTCGAACAGAAGCCAACTAAAACTCTCTGCTCTCTCCCTGATCGGTCACCAGATCGATCAGATATAGCTGGATCGGTCACCAGACCGATCCACGAGGGAACACCGTGCCAACTTCCCTGATCGGTCACCAGACTGATCCAGGCAAGGCCAAATCCACTCCAAGTCAAGAGAACAGGCTCCCAGCCTTCTTTGACTCGTGCTCAGTCCACCGGACCAAGACTTCATGCCCAGTTTCACTCACCGGGACTTCAACCTAGCTTCACTCACTAGGACTTGGCTTCACTCACCAGGGTTTCGGTCACCCGGCTTCACTCACCGGGATTTCAACCTAGCTTCACTTACTAGGATTTCCATGACCTGGCTTCACTCACTAGGACCCGGCTTCACTCACCAAGACCCGGCTTCACTCACCGGAATTTCAATCACCTAGCTTCACTCACCAGGACCCGGCTTCACTCACCGGGATTTCTATCACCTGGCTTCACTCACCAGGACCCGGCTTCACTTACCGGGATTTCCACCACCTGGCTTCACTCACCAGGACCTGGCTTCACTCACCGGGATTTCAATCACCTAGCCCTCCAAGCTAGGACTTTTTCACACCTAACCTTCCAAGTTAGGACTTTTCACATGCCAGCGTGCGATCTCCCGATCCACCTGGACTTAAACCGAATTCAACCAAACTTGAATCAAACTTAAATCTGTGTCAAACACCAAAACAATAATCAGGGTCAGACTGCATCAACAGTGCGTACCTAAGTCACATCCGGTCCTAGAGGAGTTGCTTTAGGAGGCTCATTGATCTCGGTTTGCTATACATCCTGGTGGAACCGTATATATCGAGATTTGAGACATGCTTACTGGTGGAATGGTATGAAGAAATACATCGTGGATTTTGTAGCTAGATGTTTGGTGTGCAAGTAGGTGAAGGCCGAGCATCAGAGACCTGCTGGATTACGCCAAAAGATCCTTATTCCTGAGTGGAAATGGGAGCACATGACTATGAATTTTGTTGTGGGGTTATTGAGGACTCGGAGAAGACACGACGACATTTGGGTGATCGTTGATCAATTAACCAAATCTACTCATTTCTTGTGGATTGAGAGGACGGATTCACTGGACAAGCAGGCAGAGCTGTATTGCCGCTAGATTATCAGGTTGCACGTCATTCCTCTGAGTATCATATCAGACAGAGACCCGCGTTTCACTTCACGGTTTTGGCAGAGCTTGCAGTAGGCTATGGGTATAGAGCTCTGATTCAGTACAGCCTTTCATCCGCAGATGGATGGACAGTCAGAGCGTACTATTCAGACTCTAGAGGATTTACTGAGATCCTGTGTTATGGATTTTGGAGGCAATTGGGAGGATCATCTGCACTTGATTGAGTTTGCCTACAATAACAGCTATCATTCGACTATCCAGATGGCATCATTTGAGGCGTTGTATGGTAGGACATATAGGACACCCACCCTCTGAAAGGAGGTTAGGGAATCTCAGTTGCTAGGACCTCAGAGTATTCAGCATGACGCAGAGCTAGTCCGTATTATCAGACGTTGTCTGTCAGAGGCTCAGGATTATCAAAAGAGTTATGCAGATCGGAGATGCAGACCCTTGGAGTTCTCTGTGAGCGATCACGTATTCTTACGAGTGTCACCCACAAAAGGGGTGAAGCGGTTTGGGTTGTGAGGTAAGTAAGCTCCACGCTACATTGGGTCTTTCCAGATTTTGGAGCGGATCTGAGCAATAGCTTACCGTCTTGCATTACCACCGTCTCTCGCTGGAGTTCACGATGTGTTTCACGTTTCCATGTTGAGGAAATATGTACTCGATCCTGCACGTGTATTATCGGAGGTACCGGTCACACTTCAGCCAAATGCGACTTACGAGGAGTTACCTATGCGGATATTAGGGTACAAGTAGCATCGGTTGAGGAACAAGATAATCCGATTGGTCAAAGTTGATTGACAACACCATTCTGATGAGGAGGCTACTTGGGAGCTCGAGGATACGATAAGAGCTCGCTATCCTCATTTGTTTACTTGAGGTGCATATGTTTGGTTTTTCGTTTAGCATTATTATTGTATCTGAGTGTTGATAACTATTGTGTTTACTAGCCAAATTTGGGAATCAAATTTTTGTTAGTGGGGGAGAATGTTAAATACCAAAAATTTGGAAGGCTAAAAGGTTAAAAAAACTTAAATTAGGGGTGTGGTTCGCATTATGCAAAGTTGGAGGGTTTTTTCTGCAAAATTACATTAAATTTATAAAACCCTACTTTTTCTCCCTTAATTCATTTCCACCGTTTTCTTCCCCTGACGCCGCAAGTCGCAACAATCGAGCAATGCCGAAACCGCCGTCGAAGGCCATCACAAGCGCCAACTCTTCTCTCCTCCCTCTCGCGATTTCAGTTCCCTCCTTCCTCTTCTCTTTCGCTTGTTCCGGCACCAACTTGATCGCGCCGCCACCCTCACGCAAGCAAGCGACGCTCCTCGCACAAACCCTAAGTTGCAGCCCCTCTCCCTTGCGATTCCCTTCTCGCGCGGGCACGCGACGGCGACATTTCCTTCCCTCAGCCATCGCCGGAGAATCCCAGGTCATCTTTGTTCGTTTCTTCCCGTGAACCAAGAGGCGATCCTCATCCCCGACCTTTGCTTGTCGCCGGCATCCACAGATTAGGTAAGTCTTTATCTTACTTGCTTTTGAGAATCTATTGGTGTGGTGTGTCTTTAGGGTTGTTCCGATCATGTGTGAATGGGTTCTCCGGTAGGATTGATGTGGGCTCGCATGGAGGCTTTGGAGTTGAGGATAGGATTGTGAGTTGGGCAACGATTTGTGGTCTAGAAATTGGATCCTATTTGGTAGGTTGTTGCTGGCTCAGACGCAGAAGGGAAGACCTGTGATTGGCGTGAGCTATATAAGAATTCATTGTGTGTTTAAGAATTGTAGTTACAGAATGTAGTCCAATGATCATGTTGGTTCTGCTATGTTTACAATTAGCTACATGTTAATTAGAGTTAGGATTATTGTAGTACTTATTTGGGGGGCGGTGCAGTGAAGTTTTTGGGAGGGTTGGTAGCTGTGGTTCGCGAAGTTGCATCAATGGTAGGTAATGACCTATCAGATGGTAGTATTATTGAGATGCACGCTATCAAAAGTCACCATAGCTTGTAGTGTGTTAATTATAAGATGTAAATTTTTATGATATCAAGATAATTTGTAAGATACAACTTTATTGAGATACACATGTCATTGTATCATATGCATTTATTACATTATGCATTTTTTTGTGTTTGCTGCATTTATATGAGCTATGATTGCTGCATTTGGTTGACATGCATGTATGTTTCGATATTATGTTATCACTCGATTTTCATACATGCTTAGTTGTTCTTCTGTTTTTTAGAGATTATACACCGTTGATTCTTTTGTTTATTATATCTTTTTGTTATGTCATGCGTTTATCTACTCATATACCTGCAGAGTCCACCGGGACTCACCACCCCCACCATCTACTTTTGTTTTAGGTAGCAGGTAAATGCATTACCTGAAGCCAGGAGAGGATCTAGTTGCCAGTCCCACCATATCGATTTGGTTTGGAGTTTGGTTTAGTGTCTGGTTTGTTATGCCCTGAGACGATCCTGCTGAAAATCGTCTAGATTTCTGGGGTCGAAGCTGAGGCCCAAAAATCTCCTGCGTACTCTGACTCCTGCTACTGCGCTTTTGTCCGATGGTCTGTTGTTTCTGAGTTACTACTGAATCCTGAGCTGGTTGCTTTCCTTTCTTCTAATCACCAAACAACCTATATTGGGTCATCTCTATGTGTAGAGCCCGGTCCAAAGCCTCTTGATAAGTAGTCAGAGTCCATCCATGCATACGTAACTGAATATATCCAGCGAGACCCTGCGTGAACTATGTCGTCTGCTCATTTTCGGTAGTCACCAACTGAGGACAAACTCTGTCAGGCGATTGAATTCTACCTCATACTCCAAAACTGTGCGATCTCCCTAGTGAAGACCAAGAAACTCCTACCGTCAGGTCGTACGAAACGCAGTAGGATAATACTTCCCCTCAGATGCTTCGAGAAAAGAAACCCAAGTTATTGTCTGTCCACCAATAATAGTCTTCTGCATATTCCACCAAGTGACGACTTGATCTCAAAGGTGATAAATAGCCAACTCCACCTTCTCTATATCTGTGAGGGTCATATAACCGAAGGTGCCCTCCAATGTCTCCAGCCAAGCACGTGCAACATATGGATCTGGTTCCCTATGAAACAGTGTGAAATGACCCTTCACAGATGTTGCCAACAATGGAATCCTAGCTCTGTCCAGAATCCAGCCCGCTTGGGCAGGGGGTACCACTGATGGCACTGTAAGGACTGACACTGGTGACACTGATGGACCTGCCACTGATGGTACTACTGGAACTGCCGTCGGATATGAAGGAGGTACTTTTAGTGGTGGAGGTCTCAGCTCACCCAAAAGGTCCTAGTGAGCTGGTCCCCGACCAGTCGGCTCCACCCTGGTGGGCCTCTCAACCTCCTGACTCGAGTCTCTCTCTGACTCCACTGGCCTCCCTCATGATCGTCGTCCACGGAGGAGTTTTAGCCTAATTATATTTAGTATCTTGTTAAACTATTTGTTTAATTTTCTAAATAGCTAAAACTATGTCCTTGAAACAGGATCCTAATTTGATACAAGAATCTGGAGGTGGGATTTCTGAACAGTCTACGATAAAGACGGGTACTTTTCCTTTGTATTCTTGTAGATCATTGATCATAAATGCATGACTGTTTGGTTTCTGAGTAGGACTTCTTGATCTTGTTCTTTGTTTTGTTGATATCCTTCGTTGATACTTTCTTTGTTTGATTTTCGAGCTAATCGTATATTATATCCGTACAGTCTTCTCGTTGATTTTCTATTCTGTAAAGTAATACTTAGATATTATCATTAAACACAACTAGGGTTGGTTGCCATTAGAGGTACCCTACCTAGTAGTTTAGTTGCATGTTTGATGATTTTTGGTACTTGTTGGTTGTATCGTTGCATTGTTATTATTTGGTTGATTGTGCATTTAGTATCATGTACCATATCTGCACAGTTGTATACTGATGAGTATTGGTTTTCATATGGTAAGCCGTCGTCAGTCATTTTATTTGATCTGCCCACTCAACCACACATTGTGGTAGTTGCAAGAGTGCAAGTAGCTGTCTTATTATGCCACACTCAACTACTCATAGATAGTGGATGTTGGAGTTGTAGGCAAGTAGTTGACACCCTCACCGTTATTTCCGAGGGATATCAGAGCTATTGGTGACTCTCCCTTTTTCCTTGGGTTTTTGAAGTAGTTGGTTACCCAATATCCTGTCTACTCAACCACATATACTAGTGGTATTCGTTGGAGTGCGTACAGTTATCACAACCCTACCCACTCGGCCACACAGATGTGATGTGATGGCGGCTTGACTAGCGTCAGGGGTGACACATGTCATTACATCATATGCATTTATTGCATTATGCATTTTCTTGTATTTGTTGCATTTATATGTGCTATGATTGTTGCATTTGGTTGACATGCATGTATGTTTTGATATTATGTTATCATTCTGTTTCATACCTGCCTAGTTACTATTCTGTTTCCTAGAGACTGTATACTATTATTTCTTTTGCTTGTTATACCTTTTGTTTATGTCATGCGTTTATCTACTCTTATACCCGCAGAGTCCGCCTGGACTCACCACCCCCACCCTATATTTTTGTTTCAGGTAGCAGATAAATACATTACCTAGAGCTAGGAGAGGATCCAATTGCCAGTCCCACAGTGTCGATTCGTTTGGAGTTTGTCTCAGGATTTAGTTTATTTTTCGCAGTTACTTTATTTCTGCACTTCGTGAGTTTTACATTTTATTTCTTATATTGGTATTTATTTTATTAATCCAGTATTGTCTTAGTAGATTTATGTTTATATGTTACTGGACTAGTATGCTCGTTTTTCGATTTATATTGGAGTTTTATTCTGATTATGGACTCTCTATTACTTTTATTTTTCTTAAAGATATTAACTGCGTGGTTGTGGATTTATTCTATTATTGTAATGCCAGTCGTGTGAGGCTGAGCTATATTTTTGTAGAGAGTTATGTATAAATGTCTCAATTTGTCAGTCGTATAGAAGAGATGCTGCCTGATTTTCGAGTAAGCATAAGTCTTTGGGGGCGTGACAGGATTACTCGACCTCTTTGGGGGTTCAGAGAGTCTTAGTTGGAAGATTTACTACCTTCTTAGTAGAATGCCAAGTTTTGAAGAGTTCATCTTGTGCTATGTGGATCTTTTCGTGAATTGTCGTTTTGGTGTGAGAAGAGTAGTTCTGTTACTACCATATGTTCTTGAAAGCTTTGTTATCTGTCTAAGATAAATTGAATATGGAGAATATATTTGGCTTCTGGTTTGTTTCAAGCCATTCTCCATCAGTAATATAAGATTATTATGCGGCAGCGTGTAACTGAACAAAGATGATACCTTAGGACGTCTAAGCAACACAACCTATGATTAATTATTAGCACAATAGTTTGGCCTAAGAGCAAATACATATTCATGATATGGCATTAGTGTTCTTGGTGTTCCCCTAATTGGTTGATGGCCAAACAATAACATAATGGGTGGATCAACATCTTGAGCTACAATGAAATATTCCATTTTAAGCCATTATTAGACGAATGAAGCTTGCTGAAGAAACCAACAAATATATTCTATGCGGACACCCATTTTGAAACCTTAGGACGTCTAAGTACCACAACCTATGATTAATTATTAGCACATTAGTTTGGCCTATGAGCAAATACATATTCATGATATGGCATTAGTGTTCCCCTAATTGGTTGATGGCCAAACAATAACATAATGGGTGGATCAACATCCTGAGCGACAATGAAATGTTCCATTTTAAGCCATTATTGGACGAACGAAGCTTGCTAAAGAAACCAACAAATATATTCTATGCTGACACCCATTTTGAAGTTACGTTATTTTATAAAACTTAGTGTTGGATCTGCTTAGTTTATGCTTGATCCGTGTAGATTTATGAGTATGATTTATAGTCCTTTGTTTGGCTAAAATTAAGCAACAATTACACAGAAAGCGTTCATCTACTTATTGTATACTCATTGAAGTCGGCTTCAGAATATTATTCTTGCTACTAACTAATATTGTATATAATTCTAGAATGCAGTCTTCGACATCATGTTAGCAATTTGCTGATAATTAACAAATTTGTCACTAACCACATAGATTTAGGGTAAGTGTTTTATGTATAACATATTGATACTTCTTCAAAATTCTTGTGATTCTTTGGGCAAAATTGAGTTGCATGTGAGAGAACCCTTTTAACACAAATTCAAGTGTTGACATTTCAATACTCCAGGTTGAAATCCAAAATCCCTTTTCAGATTATTCTAAAAATTCAGTTTGTTTTTTTAGTTTTGCTGTATCTTATGCAATGCGTTTTTAGTGATGCAGAACTTTGGGCTTGTTCCTTCGGACAACAAAGTGATGAGTGGATGATGTTCTTTTTGGGCTTTTATGCTACTTTTGTTGTATTTCTTGTTTGCTTTTGCTGTAGTTAAATTTATGAGCATCTCGTTGTGATAATAAAACTATTTGGATGTGTATATTCCGGATTGGGATAACGAACTTGACATTTTCCTATGTCTTAAGCTACGTCAGTATTCAAATTGAACTCATGTAAGAGGACTCGATCTTTCGAAAGCTTTTGCAGTGAAAAGCAATAGAGAGAATGTGGGGGTACATTTACACCTAACAAAGTCATTCTTCAACTACTGCTTGCTTCTCTTCTGAATGGTCTGAATACTTTTCAGAATCAAACTTAATAAAGAAGAAAGGATTACCCTTCAGTGAAGAACCATGTGCTGTTTGTCATGGATAGTGATCCGGGCCATCTGTTTCGGTAGGAAAGTTGAGGGCCTGGTCGGAGTTAACCCGGTATGATCCGGGCCGGGAAGAATCAGGCCCGTTCACTCTCGATTTCACGGGCCGGGTCGAAGGCTTAGCCAGAAGAGCGAGAGGTCGGGAGCTAGAGCTCCATGACCTCGGGTCGGGTGCTAGAGCTCGGACACCAAGAGGTCGGGAACTAGAACTCCATGACCTCAGGTCGGGTGCTAGAGCTCGAACACCAAGAGGTCGGGAACTAGAGCTCCGGGACCTCGGGTCGGGTGCTAGAGCTCGGACACCGAGAGGTCGGGCGCCCAGAGGTCGGGCACTCCGGGTGGGGCTCTCAGGGTAGTACGCTCGTGGACGCACACCTCGGCCCAGACACTAGAGGTCGGACACTTGGGGTCGCACCCCCGAGGCCGAGTACTCGAGGTCAGGTCCTCGAGGTAGAACACTCGAGGTCGGATACTTCAACGCCATCCCCAAAAGCTGAGGCGAGTAAACAATCCCACGACCCGACCTGACAAGGCCCAGTAATAAAAGAGTCATGTCCGCAACGAGGATCTGTCAGGACTCTTCATTAAGGGGAAAAGACCTTTGACATAATCATTACCTGACACAGCCGCCAAGCATTAATTAGGGTCAGAAGGGACAGATTTACAATTGTCAGGCGGCTGTGTCAGTCTCACCCCATGGCTGAAGTATCCAATAGCTCAGTCTGACCACTGAGCGACTCTTAATGAGATGTGACGTCCCGCGTGATGAAGGACTTCTCCCCTCCCCTATATAAACCCCACTTGAGTCCCAGAGAAAGAATTGTTGCCATTTTGCAACCACACCACCATTTTGTGAGCTCAATTTTGGTCCGAGCCGAGTGACTTGAGCCTGATCCCTATTTGAGCCTGACCCCAACCTCCGAGTCATAGCAGACCGGGTCGTCTTGGTTAGACCGAGTCAGTCCGGGCGAGAACCGATCTTCGCTTGTCGACAGGATCAAATTTGGCGCCGTCTGTGGGAACATCAGTCTGATCGAAAGCCGAAGATGAGTGACTCCAACCGGATGGCCGTAATGCTTTCGCAAGAAGACTTGGATTTGCTAGTTGAAGCCAAAGCTAAGAAGCTGGCAGCCGCGCAACGAGCAGCCGCCCAACCCACTCGGGAGGGCCCAGCCGAGCCCGCTGCCCGAGTGGGCACTGAAGGAGGAGCACGCTAGGGGGACAACCCTCATTTTCACCCAGCACTGTTTGGACCAGCAGAGGGAGCAGGACAGTCTGATCCCCATGAAGTGTCTTCCAGTCGGGCCCGAGCCGACAAAGGCAAGGCCCCTCTTAGCCAGGCCCCAGTTGAACTGACCGGGTTCCCCTTTTCCAACCAAATCTTGCAAGAGCCACTTCCTAAGCGTTTCCGACTCTTCTCCATCCCCGAGTACGGAGGGGCCACGGACCCGGAGGAACATCTGAAGAAGTTTGAGAATGCCGCAATGTTACATCAATACTCGGATAATATTAAATGTCGAGCCTTCTTGACCACCTTAGCCTGACCGGCTCTGCGATGGTTCGACAGACTTCCCGAAGGGTCGATAAAGGACTTTGCCGACTTCAAAAGATTGTTCCTGCAACACTTTGCAAGTAGTAAGAGACATCACAAGACCAGCTTGAACTTGTTCACCATGAAGCAGGGCTCCAAGGAGTCCCTAAAAGCCTACATCAAAAGATTCAATCAAGTCGCGCTGGATGTACCTAGTGCTACGTCAGAGGTGCTAGTTAGCGCCTTTGCTCAAGGTCTACAAGAAGGCGAGTTCTTTAGATCCTTGATCCGAAAACCTCCGAAGGACTTCGAGAGCCTTCTGGGTAAAGCAAGTAAATATGTGGATGTGGAAGAAGCACAAGCCGCCAGGCGGCCGGAGGCCAGACCTGCGCTCGAGACTCCTTAGCACCATCAGAGGAGTGTACCCCCCGAAGGACCTCTCAGAAGTCCCCGAGCTCTGGGACATCGACCAGGAGCCGAGAGGGGGATAGTTCAGCAAGTGGCCCAGGGTTGCATTCCTTCCAGATGGCAACCCTACTGTTCTTTTCATAATAGCCATACCCACGACCTTCAGGACTGCTGGCAGGCCGGCAGGGGTCAGGGTCGTACCGGTCGAGGAAGTCCAAGAGCAGCTCACCAAGGAGGTGGTTGAGGTCGGGGAAGAGCATCGCCAAGCCAATCCGAGTCCCCTGCCCGACCGACCGCCCCTGCAGCTAGACAGTTGCTCCCGACCCCCGGCTCCATTGAGCACGGGAATGCCAGCGAAGAGCAAGCTAATCAACAGAATGCTGTGCACGGGTCTATCAACGTAATTTCGGGCGGACCCACCTATGGAGATTCCAATAGAGCTCGGAAGTCGCAGGTCAGACGCCTTGATATCTATCAAGTGGGTTGCAGTTCCGCCCAAGCTCAGGGGCCGCAGATCAGCTTCAGCCCCGCTGACCTGCAAGGAGTAGAAGTACCGCACAACGATGCCCTGGTTATCACGGAGGTCATAGCAAATTATTAGGTCCACCGGACCATTGTGGATACTGGTAGTTCCGTCAATATTTTATACTTGAAGGCATTTGAGCAGCTGCAAATCGAAACCACTGAGTTACAACCCGTGGCTACACCCCTGTTCGGATTCACCGGCAATGAAGTTCAACCCCTCGGCCAAATCAAACTAACCATTTCACTTGGAGAAGAGCCCCTGAGGAGGACCAGATGGTCTACCTTCCTGATAGTAGATGCACCTTCAGCTTATAATGCTATACTGGGTAGACCGACACTGAATGAATTCCGAGCTGTGACTTCAACTTTCAATCTAAAGGTCAAATTTCCAGTAGGGGATCAGGTCGGGGAAGCTAAAGGAGATCAGAAGGTCGCCCGCCGGTGTTACGTGTATGATGTCCGAGTGGAAGTAAGGAAGACCTTCCGAGCTCCGCCGGCCAGTTGTAACATGGTGCAGTCCTCTCAGCCCTCCCCTTGGGCTGAGCTGATAGAAGAAAAGAAGGAGGTTCAGCTATTGCCTGACCAAGAAGAGACCAAGGAGAGAATAGCTCCTGGGCTACCGCCCGACCTCCGGCAACAGCTGATAGAATGTCTGACCCAGAACCAAGATGTATTCGCCTGGTCCCAGCAAGATCTGAAAGGGGTCAGGCCCGAGGTCATAGAGCACAAGCTGCACGTTTACCCGGATGCCCGACCTGTGAAGCAAAGAAAAAGAGACTTCAGCCCTGAGCAGAACAAGATTATCCAGGCCGAGGTGGAGAGGCTGCTAAAAGCAGGACATATCAGAGAGGTGCAGTTCCCTGCATAGCTGGCTAATGTAGTGCTGGTCTCCAAGCCGGGGAACAAGTGGAGAGTGTGCATAGACTTCAGGGATCTCAACAAGGCTTGTCCCAAGGACTGCTACCCACTCCCACGAATAGACCAGATGGTAGACTCCACCGCGGGAAGCGAGCTCATCTGCATGCTGGATGCCTACCAGGGATACCATCAAGTGCCATTAGCCTTAGATGATCAGGAGAAAGTCAGTTTTGTCACGGCCGAAGGCACCTATTGCTACACAGTTATGCCCTTCGGGCTCAAGAATGCCGGGGCGACTTATCAAAGGCTGATGAATAAAGTTTTTAAGGAGCAGCTCGGGAGAAACGTAGAAGTGTATGTAGATGACATTCTCATCAAGTCCCTCCGAGCTGCCGACTTGATATCGGATGTGCGAGAAACCTGCTGCACCCTTCGAAGGTATGTCCTAAAACTCAATCCTTCGAAATGCCTGTTCGGAGCTAAAAGCGGAAAATTCCTGGGCTACATCTTGACCGAACGGGGGATAGAGGTCAACCCGGGAAAGGTGAAGGCTCTGCTAGATATGCCTCCGCCCAGGAGCCTGAGGGAAGTGGAGCGCCTGACTGGAAGAATAACAACCCTTTCCCGATTCATATCTCATTCTGCTGATAGAAGTCTACCCTTCTTCAAAATTCTGCGCAAGGCCACTAAGTTTCAGTGGGATGTGGAATGTGACCGGGCTTTCGAAGAATTGAAGACCTACTTGGTCAGTCTGCCGGTACTAGATAAACCTGAGGAAGGGGAACCATTGTATGTTTACTTATCTTCTACTGAGGGAGCTGTGAGCGCCGTGCTTGTAACCCAGAAGGAGGCCGAGCAACAACCGGTCTACTTCTTTGGGCACCTACTTAAGGAAGTCGAGTGCAGATACACTACACTTGAGAAGTTAGCTTATGTGCTTGTGTTGATGGTTCGGCGATTACGCCCTTACTTCTTGGCCCATCCTATCCGAGTGTTGACCAATAGTACGCTCGGGAAGGTGCTGATCAACCCGGAAATCTCAGGTCGGATGATTAAGTGGACCACTGAGCTGAGTGAGTACGATATCCAGTACCAGCCTCGGACTGCAATTAAAGCTCAAGCGTTGGCAGACTTCCTCAGTGAGCTCCACACGGAAGAGGAAGAAGAAACCTGGAAGATATATGTGGATGGGTCGGCTACTCGAGCAGGGAGTGGTGTAGGGGTCTTATTGTTGTCTCCTAAGGGAGATCCCATTCATCTGGCCGTGCGCCTAGAGTACCAGGCTACCAACAATCAAGCGGAATATGAAGCTCTCTTGGCAGGCCTGCAAGCAGCCAGACATGTAGGGGCCACTCGGGTCATCTTGTACTCGGATTCTCAGTTGGTGACTCGGCAGGTTGCAGGGCAGTTTGAGGTAAATGACGAGAAGCTACAATCTTATGTGGAGGCCTACAAACAGTTACAAGCCGAGTTTCAAGAAGTGCAGATCTTGCAGATCCCCCGAGGGGACAATGCCAAGGCGGATGAGTTAGCTAGGCTGGCTAGCTCTGTTCGTCCGTGGGTCTTCCCCAAGCCCTCACCTCAGGTCATGCTGGTGGCCCAGGTTGAAAGGGAAACAGAACTAGAAATAGAAGGGGACTGGAGAGCTCCATTCATCGCCTATTTGAAAAAAGGAACTCTTCCAGATAGTCCCGAGCAAGCCAGGATACTGAAGATAAGGGCGACCAGGTTCACTCTGATAGGGGATGCATTATACAAGCGGGTTTTTTCCCGACCATTACTCAGATGCATTGGGGAAGAAGATGTAGACTATGTGCTACGAGAAGTACACTTGGGGTCCTGCGGTAACCACTCAAGAGGTCGATCTATGGCTCGGAAGGTCCTGCTGGTCGGCTACTTTTGGCCAACCCTTCAGAAGGATGCAGAGAAGGTGGTCCTTTCTTGCCTTTCTTGTCAGAAATATCAAAATCTATCACACCGACCGGTCGAGATGCTGTGAACATCCACTGTATCATGTCCGTTTGATCAGTGGGGCATGGATATAGTAGGACCCTTCCCCAGGGCCGCCGGTCAAAAGAAATTCCTGTTGGTGGCAGTGGACTACTTCTCTAAGTGGATCGAAGCGGAAGCCCTGACCCGGATCACCGAGCAAGCGGTGAAGAAATTCCTTTGGCAAAACATTCTTTGTCGATATGGTATACCCCACAAGCTGGTATCAGACAATGGTCGGCAGTTTCAAGGCCGGGTGATCAGAGAGTGGTGCAAGGAGTTTGGAATCAGGCAGACCTTCACTTCAGTGGCATATCCCCAGAGTAATGGTCAGGCCGAGGTAGCTAATAGAGAGATTCTGAAAGGACTCAGAGCCAAGTTGGACCAGGTCGGGGGGTCTTGGGTGGACGAACTGCCTGGTGTTCTGTGGGCTCTTCGGACCACCCCCAAAGAAGGGTCAGGATGCACTCCCTTCCAGTTAGTATATGATAGCGAAGCTGTGGTCCCCATGGAGGTCGGCTGCGAGTCTGACAGAAGACATCTGTATGGGGAGGACAATGCAGAGAAAAGACGAGCAGAGCTAGACCTGATTGAGGAGGTCCGAGCTAAGGCTGCAGTTTGCATGACCGCTTACCAATAAAGGATGCAGCGCCAATACAATCAGAAGGTTATACCCCGAAGTTTTCAAGTGGGTGACAAAGTATGGAAGAGGATCAAGCCAGTGGGAGATGTAGGCAAGCTGGAGCCTCAGTGGAGTGGCCCTTTTCTGGTGGTCAAGGCATTGGGGTCGGGAGCTTACTACCTGCAAGACGCTCAAGGGAAGCAGCTGGGAAGGCCCTGGAGTGCAATACACTTGAGAATGTACCGTGAGGAGAGTTGAGTGAACCAATCCTTGTACTTGTATTCAAAAAATGTGATAGGAGAACACGAAGCCTACGAAAGAACGGTTCTTGCAAGTTATAAGTGGGCACGCTCCCACGCACCACGTTCGGTCGGGCCCGATCGGGCGTGGCGGTCCACGCTCAGTCAGGGTAAGTCGGATGGTGTCCAGACTCTTGCTAAGGCAAGTTATAAGTGGGCATGCTCCCACGCACCCACCGGATTCGGCGCCGATCGGGCGTGGCATTCCACGTTCGGTCGGGCTCGGTCGGGCGTGGCGGTCCACGCTCGGCCAGGGTAAATCGGACGGTGTCCAGACTCTTGCTCATAGGGAAGAATGAATCAACAAATTTTTGCGATTTCCATGGCCGGGGCGTGACTTTCCACGTTCTAAGAGAGAAAAAGGAGTAAGTAGGTAAACCTGAGAAGGATGAGGTGATCAAACATGAGCACAAGTTGACTCGGCTTCGCCGTGAAGGTTAACCCGTTGAAAATAAGCATCAATCGCCGAGTCAGGGTGCCGACCCGACCGAGCGTCAATGGCCGAGTCAGGGTGCCGACCCGACCGAGCGTCAATGGCCGAGTCAGGGTACCGACCCGACCGAGCATCAATTGCCAAGTCAGGGCACCGACCCGACCGAGCATCAATTGCCGAGTCAGGGTACCGACCCGACCGAGCGTCAATGGCCGAGTCAGGGTACCGACCCGACCGAGCATCAATTGCCGAGTCAGGGTACCGACCCGACCGTGCATCAATTGCCGAGTCAGGACACCGACCCAACCGAGCATCAATTGCCGAGTCAGGCACCGACCCGACCGAGCGTCTGACACTTAGGAAAGTTTTCTAATCACCCTAAAGAATTAAACCAGAGTGAATGGTACGAGTGTCCCGAGTAGACGACACTTAGCGAAAACTCCTTACCCGACCTAAAGGAGTCTGCCTTACTATAATGATTTGAGTGTCCCGAGCAATCTATACTTAGCGAAATTATGCTGAATGACTTATAACACTGGCCTTCGGGAGATCAGTCGGGTGCGCCGAATAAACAATACTTAATAGAAATTCCGGGTGTTATGAACGATTGAGTAAAATAAAGAAGATAGTGAATCAGCAGGGAGATCAGGCCAGAAGCCATCACAAAATTGGGCCTCAAGGGCCAAGTCAGGCAGTCAAGGGCCATTACAAAATTTTGAAAGCTTAAGGGCCGAGCAAGAACAGACTGAATGATGGCTCGGGTAAAAGGGCTGAAGATAAGTTAAGTAAACTTGGGAAAGGCATCTTTGGGGATCATGGCCTTGATCAGAGTAGGCTTTACCACGTTAGGAGGCAGGTCGGCAGGGAGGTGGCCGGCTTCCGTGAGCTGTTGTAGCGCGCCCTTTACCTCGTGCATGATCATACCTACAGTTCGCTGGGTCACCTGGTGTAGGAAGGGCTGAGATTGGATATAGGCTAGCCGGGACTGTTCAATCTGGGCCGGCTCGCCAGCTCTGTAATCGGCTAGCTCTTTCTGCAGTCGGGCCACCTCAGCATCTCGTTCTTTAAGTTGGGCGTCCTTAGCCGCCAGACCTTTCTCTTTGCTCACTAGTTGTGCCTCCAAAGCCTGAAAAGCTTCTCGCTGAGCTAGGAGTTCTGTCTCTTTGCCCTTCAGGGCTGCAAGCTCCGTTTCTTTACTCTGCAAAGTTAGTTGAGTCTGCTTGTGAGCGGTGGATACCTCCTGTAGCCGTCGCTGTAAGTCTTGGGCCTCATTGGTTTTCCTGTCTAAGTCGGAGCGGGCCCTGGCTTCGAGAGTGATAGCGGTTTTCTTCGAGGCCTCGGCGGCTCCCAGCTGAGTGGCGAGCTGATCTATCTCACGAGCCGAGGCTGCCAACACCTCGTGCGCTCGTTCCAACCGGATGTCGCCCTCCTCCAATTGCATGCGTAGGGAAGTTATCTCGTCTCAGAGTCTGGCCTGACCCTCGTCGCCGGTCGGGAGAGCGCTCTGGGCTAGCTAAATCATTTATCTTGTACCCTGCGGCCCGACGTTCTCTAGCATTCACGACCAAGGCCTTAGTGATCGCCTGGCTCGTGACCCACAACTGCACGGGAACACGTGATGTGTGAGGAAAATGAAAAGGATAAAGGAAAGAGGAGCGCATACCTTGGTCATGTCCATCACAAAGTTGTCGGCTAAACTGAAAGGACTTCGTCCTTCGGTCAACTCCAGGCCTTGGTCCCAAGCCGCGGACAGATGACCGTGCAGATTAAGTGGCTGGGGTTCAACCATCCGAAGTAAGGAGGTTTCAGAGGGAAGCTGCACCTCTACCGGAGTTCGGCGGATATTGTGCATGGATAGGAGGGCGTCGGCGGCTTCTTCACTAACAGGATCAATGACGGTCGCCTGGCGAGGGGGGGGGGGCCGAGCTGGAGGCTAAATCTCCTGGGCGGGGTAAGCCCGGCTAGGGAGGAAGACCCTGGGCCGAGGAGTACTCGCGGACGGGGCAGAGGTTCTCGGGTGAGGAGAGGCCGAGCGAGAGGTTGACAGCCGAACTCTCATGCTACCGGGTGGAGGAGTCGGCAGATTAGATGCCTCCCCAAGCCGGGCTCGAGTTGCGGAGGTACTGGAGGAAGCAGCTTCCCGAGGACGCTTCTTCCGAGATACCTGGGAAGCTAACTGATCCGCAGGGGCAGACGGTACCTCAGCATCTACACTGACCTCCGGGAGGTCTGCCTCGATGTGCTGGGCTAATAAGTCGAGCTCCGAATCACTCCCCGCCTCGCCTGGTTGCTCGGGAGCAGGTGCCGCATTCACGGGTGGCACACTTCGACTCGCTAGTAGTTCAGCCGCTCGGGCGTTCAGGGCTTCTTCTTCCAAGGCTAGCTGATCGTCGATGAGGGCGTCCATCAGAGCCTGGGCTGCAAGTCAGAAACGAGTTTTAGTTAGCATTAAAAGACCCTTAAGCAAAAAGGGGGAATTTACCATAGGTGCTGGGTAGCTCAGCCGGGATTTGACTCAGTCGGCAGACGTAGAGCACAGCCTCGCTTAGCAGTTTACCGGCATGAAAACGGAGTCCCCCGATCTTGGAGAAGGCCAGTTGAAAGCTGGGGTCGGCACGATATTTCTTGGGAGCGGCAGGGTGATCCGGTAATTCTTCCATCCAGTTAGTCGGCCAGGACGCGGTCGGAGTAGTGCTTATGTAAAAGAAATGGATTTCCACCCCTTATTAGAGGAGGGAACTTTATCTAAAAAGGTCGTTTTAACCCTGGCTTGAAAAAAGAAACAGCTCGGTTCCTGCATTTTGAGGTAGAAGAAGAGATGGAAGACTCGAGGAGTGAGGGGGACACGGAAGGACTCGAAAATGATTTCCGTGCCACACAGGATCCGGATCGAGTTCGGGGCTAACTGGGAAAGGGACACTTGGAAGTACCTACAGATCTCCACAATAAAAGGATGCAAAGGAAATCGCAGGCCGGCCAGAAAGTGGTCTTTAAAGATAGTAAAGTAGTTCACTGGGGCTCGGTTAAGCCGGTCATCCCGAGAGGGAAGGGCAAAAACGTGATTTTCCGGAACCTAATAATCTATACGAAGCGTCTCTAAAGAACCCAGAGTCAGGGTTGAACGGGTGGTGGTGTACCACGGCCCGGGCGTGGTGGACGGTCCAGCCATCTAGTCGGACTCGGGAGTTAAAAGAAGAGACTCAAGCGAAGAGGAGAATACCTAGCGGACAGGTTCAATGGACGGAGCTGGTCGTCAGGACTCGCAAGATCAAGCGGCGGAGGTCGGACGAGGAAGCTGCGAAAAGTGAGGAGCAAGAAGTGAAGAGGTAAAAATGAGCCACCGACGCCTATTTATACCGTGCGGAGGGGTGTGAAGGGCCGTCCGATGCAAATTGCAAAAAGAGTGGGAACAGATCTGGACCGTCGCCTTCTCGCTCTTTTCCAATGCCGCAAATCTTATCCCTTTCCACCGCACGGGCCTTACCGCTGACGCATCGGTGCCCGCGGACCCAGTCGGGAGGCGACGCGTGGCTTCGCAGTGATGCGCGATCTGACGGAAGATCTGGCATTTAAAGGGGGATTTGAAGTACGAGACGATGTGAGGGAAGGCGGAAAGGGGGGTCGGGCCGACCGGGCCAGGAGCCTAGTCAGTCGGACTCAACGCCTCCTTCGACTAGACTTGAAGGGGAGGCTTGTGATCCGGGCCATCTGTTTCGGTAGGAAAGTTGAGGGCCTGGTCGGAGTTAACCCGGTATGATCCGGGCAGGGAAGAATCAGGCCCGTTCACTCTCGATTTCACGGGCCGGGTCGAAGGCTTAGCCAGAAGAGCGAGAGGTCGGGAGCTAGAGCTCCATGACCTCGGGTCGGGTGCTAGAGCTCGGACACCAAGAGGTCGGGAACTAGAGCTCCATAACCTCGGGTCGGGTGCTAGAGCTCGGACACCAAGAGGTCGGGAACTAGAGCTCCGGGACCTCGGGTCGGGTGCTAGAGCTCGGACACCGAGAGGTCGGGCGCCCGGAGGTCGAGCACTCCGGGTGGGGCTCTCAGGGTAGTACGCTCGTGGACGCACACCTCGGCCCAGACACTCGAGGTCGGACACTTGGGGTCGCACCCCCGAGGCCGAGTACTCGAGGTCAGGTCCTCGAGGTAGAACACTCGAGGTCGGATACTTCAACGCCATCCCCAAAAGCTGAGGCGGGTAAACAATCCCACGACCCGACCTAACAAGGCCCAGTAATAAAAGAGCCATGTCCGCAACGAGGATCTGTCAGGACTCTTCATTAAGGGGAAAGGACCTTTGACATAATCATTACCTGACACAGCCGCCAAGCATTAATTAGGGTCAGAAGGGACAGATTTACAGATTGTCAGGCGGCTGTGTCAGTCTCACCCCATGGCTGAAGTATCCAATAGCTCAGTCTGACCACTGAGCGACTCTTAATGAGATGTGACGTCCCGCGTGATGAAGGACTTCTCCCCTCCCCTATATAAACCCCACTTGAGTCCCAGAGAAAGGATTGCTGCCATTTTGCAACCACACCACCATTTTGTGAGCTCAATTTTGGTCCGAGCCGAGTGACTTGAGCCTGATCCCTATTTGAGGCCGACCCCGACCTCCGAGTCATAGCAGACCGGGTCGTCTTGGTCAGACCGAGTCAGTCCGGGCGAGAACCGATCTTCGCTTGTCGACAGGATCAGATAGTAACAAACTACTCTTTGAGTACCAAAATGACCATTGGATAAAGATGTTCACAACCTTACATTACATATTTTTTTGCCTCGTTTGGTACAGCAAGAATACATCATAGGATAACATCACCGCACCATGTGAGCTTCACCTTTCACTGTTTCAACTTATTTTACACAACATTTTCAGCGTACACAATAATTAATGTTCACAACTAACTATGAGCAAGAATAGTAGACAACATGGAAGCGATCCCTCTTCACTCCTCGAAAGTTCAAGTGTTTACACTCTTTTTTGGCCATTTCATATTCAGCTTTGCAATCTTCAGCGAGATATGCACATACACCCAATCATACATCTTGTCCACCAACTGGAATAGAGCAACCTTTATGGACTTTTTCATGATAATCATGCCAAAATATGCCCAAAAACCGACTATGAACCCCATCCCAATGAAGGTATAATTCAGAACTGTTTCAAGCTTGTCACCTTCTTCATTTTCTCCTATTTGAGATGATGAATGATTACCGTCATCACCAGGACACTCTAGAAGTGGCACACCACAAAGCCCCTCGTTGCCAACATAGATCGAGCCATTGAAGGTTGAAAATTGACCGCCTGTTGGGATTCTTCCTGACAAGTTGTTGTAGGAGAGATTCAAGAAGCTGAGAAATGTCAAGGAAGATAGGTCGAAAGGAATTTCTCCCATGAGATGATTCATTGACAAGTCAATAGACTGTAATTCCGTTATGGCACTAAAATTTTCTGGAATTCTTCCTGTCAAATGGTTGTTGGATAAGTCGAGGAAGCACAATCCATGTAGCTCCGTGATCTCTTTTGGAATCTCACCAGAAAACTTATTGCTCGATAGGTCTATGCTTACCACCTCACCAAGACCTTTAGAGTATTCATTGGTTGTCCCTTTTGCAGTTATTATAATATTATCATAGGAGTTAAATATCTGATGATAAATATAATAGCTGTCATGTAACCACACAAAATTAGTATGGTTTTGTTTCACACTCATAGAACTAAAATTTGCAATGGTGGATGGTATATGGCCCATAAGTTTGTTGGATGAAAGGTCCAAAACTTGGAGGAGAGCAAGATTTCCTATACTTACGGGAATAACACCATGGAATGAGTTTGAGCTCAAACGAAGAATCCTTAGCCACGAGAAGTTCCTTCCCACCCATTTTGGTATTTCACCAGAAAATTTATTCCCACCAAGATCAAGAACAATTAATAGTTTAGAATTCCTTAAGGTCGGAGGAAATGGTCCAGACAAATTGTTATTGTTCATGTGCAAGGAATTCAAATTAGTTGGATATGAGTCGTGGCAATTTGGAAATTCGCCCGATAAGTAATTGTTGGATAGGTGTAGTATATATAACTTAGTGAAATTGCAAAAGAAGGCCGGCAAACTACCATGGATATGATTATTAGACAACTTTAATAATCCAATATATTCAAATTTTGCATAGCTTAATGGAATTGTTCCTTCAAAAGAGTTATTTGATAGATCCATAGAGAATGATAAATTGGGAGGCAACTGGCCATTCAAATTGTTCGAGCTTACATCGAGATTAAATATGGATTTTTCAAAATGTAATTTGAGAACCAACCTGGAATATTTCCATAAAGTCCAACTCCAGATAAATGTAAGATTTGCAAAGTTGTCTGTGTTTGAATCCAAGAAGGAAATCTAGTTCCCAAATGACAATTGCTCATATGGATCGTCTCAGCATAAAAAGGAGGAACCCAATCATCTGATAAAATCAAATTCAAGGAGTTATAAGATATATACAAAATCTTTAACTTGGTGAGTTGGGAAAAATGAGCATCTGTCATGTTGCCCTGTAATAAATTTGATGAAATATCCAGGATTTCCAGTTGAGTTAATTGTCCCAAATTGGAAGGGATTGACCCAGTCAACTTATTGACACTAATGTCCAAGTTCCATAACTGGGATCCTTGTGGACATTTAGACAAATCATCAAGAAGATTTGTTAGTTCTCCACCAATATTATTCTCAGATAAACCCAAACGCACCAAGTTGCATGGATCGCCCAAACTCATTGGAATTTGCCCCATCAAGTTATTGCTTGATGCATCAAAATACCTTAAGTTGTGAAGTCTGCTGATATTTCCAGGTATTTGACAAGAAATATTATTAGCATATATGTGCAATTCCTCCAAATTGACGAGATTACCCAAAGCATCCGGTATACACCCATAAAATTCATTAGATGACAAATCCAAATCTATCAAGCTAGTGAGGTTGCCCATGCTCGAAGGTATCTCTCCCATAATATGATTCCGAGACAAATCTAAATACTCCAAGAAAATAAGATTGCCCATGCTCAACGGTAACCCTCCAGTAATAGAATTCCCAGACAAATCTAAATACTCCAAGTGAATAAGATTGCCCATGCTCAGAGGTATCTCTCCGTTAATATTACTAATACTCAAATCTAAATACTCCAAGCAAATAAGACTTCCCATAATGAGTGGAATTTTTGTTAAAGAATTGCCAGATAAATCCAAGTGCTTCAACTTTCTAGTAGCATTCGCATAAATATTTCCTTCTATTTGATAACTTGATGAATTGAGTTCTGTCACAGTTGTGTCAGCTCCTATTGCATCTTGTAGCCCACAATTTGATAAAGCAAGATGTGCTAGGCTATTATAATTAATTTGGTGAAGCCAATTAGTTGTTGTAGAGAGATTGACACAATTCATGTCTAGATATTCTAGAAAAGTTAGGTGGGAAAGCCAACTTAGGTCATTTGACCATAGTCCAGAATTCCAATGACAACAACTAAGTCGTAGGGAGCGTAGGTTAGAAAGATTGCCCAATTGCTGAGGAATCAATCCATTAAACATTGCATTGGAGAGGTTAAGATGTTCCAACCCGACAAGCGAGGAAATCATACTAGGTACTTGCGATGCAAAGTTGTTGAAGCTCAAATCCAAGTATTTTAAATGCTTTAGTTTAAGCAGAGAAGGATTTAACTTACTTTTCTCTGGAAATGAATTATATCCATCATCTGGGTAATGAAGGTCAAGCATAATGACATGGCTGGTGGTGTTGCCACAAGTGACTCCTCTCCACTTGCAACAGTCATAACCGGTCCAAGAAGAAAGCCAATGATCAGAATTATACAAGTCAGACTTGATATCAAGTAGAGCACTCCTTTCACTCTCCAAGCAATTGCTCCTCTTAGACACAAGTGGATCATACTCGTCACAAAATGCTCCGGTGACCAGCAATAAGATAATTAGGAAGCAAGTAGCATGCGTCGACGAGGAACTAGAGTTGCTCTTGCAACCACAACTAATAGCCATAGAGTAGGCTATTACGGAAGAGTACCTTGATTGAATCGTAAGTTGGAGGAGACACCATACTTAGCTTGTATATATACTACAAGGTCCCTTCACTTGCCCATAAGTAAATTAGATTTATTTTTGTTGGAAAATAAGTTGAATGGTTTTGTCGACTTGATCATGACATGCATGCATGATGACTATGCCGTGAAGAAGGGGTTTGCTTAACTTCCACAAAATATTCATAATTAATAAATGCTTATTAGAAACTTCTGGGACTGTGATTGCAACTATGACTAATCTTTGTTTTGTCGTGGTTTAGCATCTATTCACCCCTAGCTAGCAAGTCATTTTCGTCGGTCAACTTTGATTACTGTGGCGATTTGCAAAATAATCATTGTAAAAGTTTCATTGCCTATATTGCCCAAACCGAAGGCCAAAGAACAATATATTCTTGCTGAAACTTTTAGGTGTTCATCAGAAAGTAAAGCTCCAATAGATTACCAAGGGGTTCAATTACTACATATTCAGAAGTGCCGATGAGATTTGATAGAGCAAGATTTTCTAGGCTATTATAATTAATTTGGTGAATCCAATTAGTTGCTGAAGAGATATTGATACAACTCATATTTAGCTAAATATTCTAGAGAAGTTAATTAGGTGGGAGAGCCAATTTAGATTATTTGACCATGATGAGTGATGACAGAAAACTCCACTCCACTTGCTAGCTCGGTGGTCAGTCCTCACGGGGATCCGGAGTGATTAGTGCATGGAGATATTGTCGAAGAGATTTTGGGTTCGAGTCACGCGAGGCGCACTAAATTAAAAATCTGAGCGTTTGATGTATAAATTCTCGGCCCAACTATGCACTAATTACTCTGGAGACCATGATTTACCTCCCTCGTGATGGCTTTGGGATGGGTGCGGCGGGGGCGCTGGGAGCGAGCGATTTTGTCCTTTTTTTTTATTTTTTTTTTTGTCGGTGATCAGAGTTATGCAAGTCAGATTTGATGGCAAATAGTCAAATAGAGTTCTCCTTTCACTCTCCAAGCAATTGATCCTCTTAGACGTATGTGGATGATCTTCACAGGATGCTCTAGTGCTAAATAATTAAATCATTACGAAGAAAATAACAAGCTTTGAGAAATTAGAACGGCCCTTGCAACCACAACTAATAGTCATAGAGCGATCAAGGAAGATTAGTCAGATTGACTCTCATGTTTAGGGAAAGACCATACTTAGCTCCTATATACACGCTCAAAGGTCCATTCACTTACACGAAAGTAAGTTAGATTTTTTTTTATTGTTGAAAACGAATTGAATGACTTTGTCACTATGACCAGGACACAGACTATGATTGTACCGTGAAGAAGGGTTTGGTTTAACTTCCATAAAATATTTATAAATTGATAGATATGCATAAGAAACTTTCAAATATCTTAATTATCTTGATTTTGATTGGGATTAAAAATATATTTTGTCATAATTTTTAATTTGAATTATAATTTAATATTTCTCTGGAGCACACAATTCAGTATGAATAGGACATGCCCTTGTCTTTATTTACAAAACCCCCCAATCATGTCATTAGAGTAAAGTGAAAGCCTCCTTGAGGGCTTTGTTTAGTCAAGTCATTTTGTAGCATTTATTCCAACGAAATTAGAAATATATATGTTATTTATTGATTCGGAAGCCTACCAGCGGGGCAGGCCCCGGACTTTGATGGACCTGTGAAAAAAACAGGGACTTTTATATTAATATAAAAAAAATTAAAATCAATATTATAAAAATAATTTTGTTAATAAAATTAAGATTTATAATAATGAAAAATATTATAATCTACATTGCTAAAAATCCATATAATTACATAAAAAAAAGATGAAAAAGAAAACATCGGGTAAAGAAAAAAGCATTGTGCCGTTGCCGAAGACATATGAAAAAAAAACAACGAAGAAGAAATCGTTGGGTGAAAAGAAAGTGTTGCGCTGCCGCTAAGAAATAGAAAAAAAACGAGCAAATAGGATTAGAATATACGCTGCACAATTATTTATAGCTATTATTTTTAAGATTAAAAATATTTGCTCGTTTATTATTTCTAGGTCAGAAATAATCAATTTATTCCTAACTATATTATATATTTTTAAAAGAAATTAATATTAAAATATAATGGATAGAGAAAGCATTCCGGGATGGACACATGGTACGGAAACTACGTAATAAGGCCTACCGAACTAGAGCTCCGAGGTCAGACCGATACTATCACGTGAAAATAGATGAGAGCCCCGAGATTAGACGGGCAATTGGGCTCCACAGACTATCTCGGGAGAATGAAGACAGCGTCTGAGGTCAGACCGAGAATCAAGGTCCTAAGACTATCTCGGAAAAATGAATGAAGACCCTGAGGTCAGCTTGGGAGATGAGACTCCGAGACTGACTCAGGAAAGTAGAGCCCAAAAATCAATATAGAAGTCAGAAAGCCCGACTTCAAATAGTCGTTCCTCTTTCCAGAATAGGAAAGTCATTGTATAATTATTGTCCGCAACGCGCGGCAATTAAGATAGTAATAATCGCAGCGGTCGTTACCAAAAGATAGGATATCTATCACATAACCGATGATTAAGGGACGTTGAGGAGAGCGTGGGGACACATATAACCAAGACCCCAAGTATATAAGATGTCTCGGCATCCAGGTAAAGGGGAAAGTTTTCCAAACTGATAGCAAATTTGATTCCTCGTTGTCCTCCAAAAAAGAGAGGATTTCTGACTTGATCGTCGGAGAGAGCTCCACCGGAAAATCTTCCGGTGCGTTCCCTTTAACGCTCGTGATAATCTCGCAGGGCGTGGACATCCTCTCCCCATCATCGTCGTCGTGGACTACACTTTGGTGACTCGCCATCCGCGTCGTTCCTTCCAGAACAAGTTTAGCGTCGTATATGGGAAACATCAAAGCACCAAAAGGAGCAACGTGATGGCAGACCCAGGGGACAACTCATCATCCTGACAAGGGAGGAGTTGGATCATTTAGTCGCCAACGTCGTCAGAGGAGCACTGGAGCAACATCAGATTGAGCAAGCCGCCTCACGACGAGCAGCTTCAGTGCAGGCCGAAATCCCAAGGATGTCTGCCTCAAATCACCGAAATTGAAGATCCGTCTCGCCACCTGCGAGACTGGCAATGACAGCTCCAACACCCTGGCGAGATTCCTTGGGAGAAATGGAGAGGTCATGACATGCAAATCACCTCCAGCCGTATCGTACTCAGTGAGACATGTGGGAAATATATGTATTTGTATGCATGTTTATACTTCTTTGCAGTTTCAGTAATAAAAGAAACAAACAAAATGCCTCATCAAGCCCCGATGCAAGAGCTCGAAGTTCTTACCATCTCGCGGTGTCGAGGATGCCCGAAATGTGTAAACTTGGTCGAGATGCTGAGGATGCCTGAAGAGGAGTAGCTGAAGATCCTGTCATCTCGTAGTGCCAAGGATGCACGAGATGAGTAGGTCTGGCTGTGGTGCCAAGGATGCCCGGCCAGGAAGAGCTGAAGATCCTAGCATCTCGCGGTGCCGAGGATGCCAGAGCTGAGTAGGCCTGGTCGGTGCCGAGGACGCCCGGTTATGAAGAGTTGAAGATCCTGCCATTTTATAGCGCCGAGGATGCCTGAGATGAGTAGGCCTGGCTGTGGTGTCGAGGATGCACGACCAGGAGGAGTTGAAGATACTACCATCTCGTGGTGCCGAGGATGCCCAAGATGAATAGACCTGGTCGTGGTGCCGAGGATGCCCGACCAGGAGCAGGTGAAAATCTTACCATCTCGTGGTACCGAGGATGCCCGAGATGTGTAGCCCCGGTCGTGGTGTCGAGGATGTCCGACCAGGAGTAGCCTAAAAACCCTACCGTCTCGTGGTGCTGAGGATGCCCGAGGCGAGTAGACATGGTCGTGGTGCCGAGGATGCCTGACCAGGAGTAGGCGAAGATCTTACCATCTCGTGGTGTCAAGGATGCCCTGTTGGTGCAATCTTGGTTAGGTCAGGGTTGACCTAGGTTGACTAGGCTCGGGTGAGCTTATGTCTGATAAGCTGGGTAAGCTTAAGGTTGGATGTTTCGATGTTTGATAATGATGTTTGAATGTCATGTGGTGTTTGAATGTCGTATGATGTCAAGTGGGTCAAGGTTGACTGGAGGCTTGACTAGATGAAGTCCAGGTGGATCGGGGAGATCGCAAGCTGGCACGGGAAAGACCTAGTGAGACTAGGCACACCTAGGGGGACTAGGTGAAGTCTAGGTGGATCGGGGAGATTGCACGCTGGCATGGGAAAAGACCTAGTGGGACTAGGCACACCTAGTGGGACTAGGTGAAGTCCAGATGGATCGGGGAGATCGCATGCTGACAAGGTGGAAGTCTACCGAGAGACTAGACCTAACTCGAGGGTTAGGCAAACCTGGTGGGGAATCAGGTTAAGTCCTAGTTGGGAACTAGGCAGAAGAAATCTAGGTTGGTCAAAGGGGTTGACCGAACACTTGGTAGGGGATCCTAGACTTGTGAAAACAAGTTAGGTTGGACTCAATCGATTGGGTAATCGATTGGGTGAATCGATCAGGTGATCGATTAGGGCAATTTATGCGAGAATACAGAAGGGTCCTGAATCGATTGGGTAATCGATTGAGTAATCGATTAGGGCAGTTTGCGCGAGAGAACAGAGAAGCTCTGAATCGATTAGGTAATCGATTCAGGGCACTGGTAATCGATTACGGTTCGAAAACTAGCCGTTAAACGGCTAAGTGTGACGTGGTAATCGATTGGGTAATCGATTCAGAAACCCTAGGCGTCGGGTATAAGGCTTCTCGCGCAGGTTTTGAGCCGTAGCTCTTCTCCCCTTCTTCTCCTTCATTGGTGCCATCTCAAGGGAAGTCTTGGAGGACTTTGCTGCTGCATTTCCAAGATTCTAGAGGCAACCACAAGCTTAAAGATAGCAAGGAAAGCAAAGAGAGTTTATTCATTGTAAATCTTGTAAGATTTCATTTTGTGTTTGCTTAGATTCTTGTTGTATCTTTGTGAAAGCTTGTAAGAGGTTTCTCCACCTCAAGAAGGAGATCTTTCATAGTGTATGAGAGAGTGAGGAGAGTGGATCCTTGGATTAGTCTCCCGCCCGGGGTGGATACCAAGTAAATCCTTGTGTTAGCGATTGCTTGAAGTCTTCCGCCGCGACAAATCATCTACAAGCGAATCGGAGCTAATCACCCCCTCTAGCTCGTCTACCGGTCCCAACAAGTGGTATCAGAGCAAGGTTGCTCTTCTTTGGACTCATCGCCAAGAGGGCAAGATCTAGAGGAAGAAGAAGAAGTTGGAAGAAACCCTAATTTCAAGAAGTTATCATCAAAAGGGTTCAACTTCAAAAATGGAGCTTGGATATGACACCCGGACACCTCCACCATTTGACAAGGCAAATTTCAATCTTTGGAAGTCAAAGATTGAAAATTACTTCATGATGGAGATAGAGCAATGGTTTGCTCTAATGGAAGGTTTTGAAGCTCCAACAAGCTCAAAAGGAAAGCTCCTCAAGAAAAGCAAATGGAATGAGGAGCAAGTCAAGAGATGCGAGGCCAATGACAAAGTGACCAAGTTATTGGTCAATCTATTGCCAAGCACCATCTTGGACAAAATTGGAGAGTTTCAAGATGCCAAGGAGCTTTGGAGCAAATTGACAAAGCTTCATGGAGATCCCTCCACTGTACCAAATCGAGACAAATCCGAAGAGGGAGATTCGTCGGAGGAAGAAGATTCGGAAGTTGAGAGGTGCTCAACATCCGAAGATGAAACTCAAGAAGCTTCCACTTCAAGGATTGAAGAGGAACAAAATTTGACATTGGCGTCGGAACAAGAAGAGGTTTCAACATCATTTTCCAATGTCAATAAAGAGGAAGAAAGTGTTAACCCTACAAGCAAAGGTATAAACATTTCAATTTGCAAAAATAAAGATCATATCATTTGCTTTGAGTGTAGGGAAAAAGGGCACTATTAGAGTAAGTGTCCCAAATTGGTCAAGAAGAAGGTGCAAGTGGCACCCAAGACCAAGGACAAGCCAAAGGAGGTCGGCCCCAAAGTGAAGAAAGATAAGAAGCACATTGTGTGCTTCTCATGCAATCAAAGAGGACATTATCGAAATCAATGTCCAAAGGGGAAGGATCCGACCAAGGCAAAAAGGAGGAGCTCAAATCAAGGGGAGCCTCCAAAAACAAGACTAAGGTACCATTAGGTAATGGTACTTATTTAAATCATGATAATGCACATGCTAGAAATAATTTTTATCATTTTAATGCAATTTATCATGAACATAGGAGGCATGAAAAACCTAAGGAAAAATATAGAGCCTTCCATGCTAGGTCTACCACATCTAAGGATAGGGAAGAGTTTAGATCTACCCAAAACGAGGACAAAAAGAAAAATCACCAAGGCAATCCTAGAAGACCAAGTCTTAATGAGGTAATGATTGAAAATCAAGTTTTGAGGTCAAAACTTGATAAATTGAAAAAATCCCTTAAGAAAATAGAAAATCTATTTAAGGGATCAAAAATTCAAAACCTAGATTTAGGAAATCAATGGCCCTCTAGGAGCAAGAGAGGTTCGGGGTACATACCTAAAACCAAGGATGATGGTTCATCCTATCATAGAGTTCCATATAGGTATGAAACTCAATCTAGGTCAAGAAGTCAAGTCAAGACCACAAGGGAAGCCATCCCTAGAGTTGACCAAGACAAGACTAGCATGACTAAGGCTTCGGAGAAGCCTAGAAGAGTCATTAGGAAGGTATCAAGGGAAGTCATCCCTAGTGAATACCTAGAGCACTCAAGGAACACCAATAGGTTTTGGGTTCCAAAGAGTGTGTTTGCAACACCCTAGATAGGTCTAGGGAGTGTCAACTTAAATGGGAAGGGTAGTTAACCTACCTTGATGAAGTTGGCACTTTGGGGGCATTTTCAAGGAATTACTACCCTTGAAGATGAAAGAGTCATGCATTTACTCTAGGAGGAGTAAAATTTGTGCCAAACTATATTCTTGAAGAAATTGAACTCAATAAAGTTGGCACAACTAGGTTAGAATCCAAAGAAGTGCCAAGTTGGGGAGTTTTGGCATTATCTTGGAAATTAGGGGCAAGATTAGGATTATCAATGACTTAGCGATGAGTTATTGATACTTAGATAGGAAATCTAGGTATTCTCTTTTATGCTACTATGCCATGTTTTGTATGCCCTATTACATGCCATGACATCATAAATCATCATTCATATTTTATTATGAAAATATTACATGTCATGTCATATATGCATCATCTAGTTATAATGTTAATTAAATTCTTATATGATGCATGTCATAGTCATTATCATGCATTAATTTAAATTCTCATTGAAATTAAGGACATTGGCATTAATTGACATCCTAGGTGGATGATCAAAGTTTATAATGCCAAGGTAGAAATGCATGAACCCTTAGTTTAGGGAGAACATGACTTTCACATCTCACTAAGACCATAAGCTGACTTGTGTGTGTTTTGAGACACATTAGAAACAAGTGAGATGTTAGGATGATGAATAAAACTCAAGATGTTAATCAATATACATCATATTGAGTTTTAAGTTCATCAAAACATGATTATAAATGAACTCCAATCATTAGGAAAGCTAATGTACAAGTCATGTGCATTTAGCCCAAAGAACATGGTTGGAAATTGTTTTTGAAAACTATTTCAAAACTATCTTGGAAAACCTTGGTGAAGACTATCTTTTGATAGCACTCATCAATGATGAATTGGATACAAAATAGAGTGAAACATTGAATTATTTCAATGGTTTCAAATTTTGTGTCAATCTTTGAAAATGAAGGTTATTTTCATAGAAAATTATTTTTCTTGATAGTATATGTCATAAATAATGTCTACACAAAATTTTAGGATTTTTAAAATTTTGTAGAATTATTTAGGGGTTTCTGAAATTCGGTCTGAAATTATTTTCAGAAATCAGAAACTTCCAATCGATCAGGTGATCGATTAGGCTATTTCAATCGATTGGTCAATCGATTGTTAGCCCTATCTGCGAGCACAGAAGCTCGCGTAATCGATCCGATGATCGATTCAAGGCAGCTGTAATCAATCGGATGATCGATTAGTGCATGTCTTGATCGATTGGTTCCCAACGCCAATCGATTGGTCAGACTGAAACTGTCTATTTTCAGTCTAATAACCTAATTTTGAGTAACCTACCAATCCCTAGCCCCTTGAAATACTTTTATTAGTATATTTGGGTAACGTTCAGTATGAAATCAAAAAGGGAAATGGTTTGGTGAAAAATTATAGGGTTAAGGAGAGATTTTGATTCAAGTTTTGAATCTCAAAATCTCAAAACTTCATTTTGAGATTTCCTAAAGTTTTTAGGTACTCAAAAATCATTGTTGGTGCAATGATAGAAGTTAGAGCATGTTTTGAGGGGGAGGTCTTCCTTAAAAGCATGTGTTTTATTTTTGAGTTAAGTGAAAGGATGAAGATTTGGGATCTTCATCACTATGAATGCTCAATGTTGAGCATAGGGTTAAATGAAAGGTTGGAGACTTTCATTGGGTATGCCTTTGACCGTATAAATTCTCGGAGAGAGTTTTTGATGTGTGTCAAAGGGGGAGAAAACCTGAAGCGTGAAAGGCTAATAGGGATTAGTCTTTCTCAAACATATTGTCAAACATCAAAAAGGGGAAGATTGTTGGTGCAATCTTGGTTAGGTCAGGGTTGACCTAGGTTGACTAGGCTCGGGTGAGCTTATGTCTGATAAGCTGGGTAAGCTTAAGGTTGGATGTTTCGATGTTTGATAATGATGTTTGAATGTCATGTGATGTTTGAATATCGTATGATATCAAGTGGGTCAAGGTTGACTAGAGGCTTGACTAGATGAAGTCCAGGTGGATCGGGGAGATCGTAAGCTGGCACGGGAAAGACCTAGTGGGACTAGGTACACCTAGGGGACTAGGTGAAGTCCAGGTGGATCGGGGAGATTACACACTGGCATGGGAAAAGACCTAGTGGGACTAGGCACACCTAGTGGGACTAGGTGAAGTCCAGATGGATCGGGGAGATCGCATGCTGGCAAGGTGGAAGTCTACCGAGAGACTAGACCTAACTCGAGGGTTAGGCAAACCTGGTGGGGAATCAGGTTAAGTCCTAGTTGGGAACTAGGCAGAAGAAATCCAGGTTGGTCAAAGGGGTTGACCGAACACTTGGTAGGGGATCCTAGACTTGTGAAAACAAGTTAGGTTGGACTCAATCGATTGGGTAATCGATTAGGTGAATCGATCAGGTGATCGATTAGGGCAGTTTGTGCGAGAAGACAGAAGGGTCCTGAATCGATTGGGTAATCGATTCAGGGTATTGGTAATCGATTGAGTAATCGATTAGGGCAGTTTGCGCGAGAGAACAGAGAAGCTCTGAATCGATTAGGTAATCGATTCAGGGCACTGGTAATCGATTACGGTTCGAAAATTAGCTGTTGAACGGCTAAGTGTGACGTGGTAATCGATTGGGTAATCGATTCAGAAACCCTAGGCGTCGGGTATAAGGCTTCTCGCGCAGGTTTTGAGCCGTAGCTCTTCTCCCCTTCTTCTCCTTCATTGGTGCCATCTCAAGGGAAGTCTTGGAGGACTTTGCTGCTGCATTTCCAAGATTCTAGAGGCAACCACAAGCTTAAAGATAGCAAGGAAAGCAAAGAGAGTTTATTCATTGTAAATCTTGTAAGATTTCATTTTGTGTTTGCTTAGATTCTTGTTGTATCTTTGTGAAAGCTTGTAAGAGGTTTCTCCACCTCAAGAAGGAGATCTTTCATAGTATATGAGAGAGTGAGGAGAGTGGATCCTTGGATTAGTCTCCCGCCCGGGGTGGATACCAAGTAAATCCTTGTGTTAGCGATTGCTTGAAGTCTTCCGCCGCGACAAATCATCTACAAGCGAATCGGAGCTAATCACCCCCCCTCTAGCTCGTCTACCGGTCCCAACATGCCCGAGATGAGTAGGGATGGTCGTGGTACCGAGGATGTTTGGCCAGAGGGAGTTGAAGATCTTATCATCTCGTGATGCCAAGGATGCCCGAGATGAGTAGGCATGACCGTGGTACCAAGGATGCCTGGCCAGGGGGAGCTAAAGATATTATCATCTCGTGGTGCCGAGGATGCCCGAGATGAATAGGCCTGGTTGTGGTACTAAGGATGCATGGCCAGGAGGAAATCTACAACTATTTCACTTTGAATATATGTTATATCATCGGAGTAAAAGGTGAAAATGCTCGTTCCAAAAGATCTAGCTAGCGTTGCACTTAGGCTAGAATATGCTTTATATTGTGCATCTTGATGCGGTGACATCAAGAACTGTCAGACGGATTAACCCGTGGTGGGGCGGGTCGACCTATAGTGGGTCAGTCATTTAGCAGGGCGGGGCGGGTTGACTCGTCATCTTGGCGGGTTGGCAAATTTTCAACCCAACCCAATCCAAGGCAGGTTGCGGGTTAGGCGGGCCAACCCCCGGGCCCATCAAAAAATTAAAAAAAAATATTTTTTAAAAAAATCGTATATCCAACATTTTACTTCGGAAATGTTTCATCAATCTAATGTATCAAGATATATGTATTTTAAATGTAAATGGATATAAATGTGCACTCGTGTTTGATGAAAAGTATTATTTTTTATTTCAAAATTATAACAAAGAAAGATAATAATTTGACATAAAATTTAATTAACATGTGGTTTGCAACCCACGGGCCAACCCAAGCCCGTCATGGGCTGACCCGTGCGGGTTGCGGGCCTAGGCGGGTCGGTCTGCGATGGGCTTAGGTTGCTAAAATTCTAACCTAACCTACTTAAATTGTTTGGCGAAGTGGATCAAACCCAAATTGAGAGCAGTAGTGACATCATATGTGTCTTATCTCCCACTAAAATTTCACTCCCAATAATCTTTTTAAAAATAAAATAAAAAACTACAGAAGATATAGAGATCTAATACACTCAGTGAAAAAACTAAATGATACGTTTAGTGAATGGCGTGACACTTTGCATGCACACGTCCGATTATCGCTCGGACACCATCGACAGCCTCCGACCGCCGTCCTGAATCAAACTATACCCTGGGGGCACGGTGAACCCGTCGAAGATCGCTGCATATAAAATGTCAAATCATTCACTGAGCTTTTCCTTGAAAATTTTCATTTAACATATCATTTTCCAATTACTAAATACTTAATAATTAAGCAAGGTTGTAAAAATCGCTAGGCGGCAGTCGGGCGGAGAACTACCGCCTAGCGCCTAGGCGGCCTAGGCGGGGCCTAGGCGTTTTTACTGTTTATAAGGAGTCCAGTTAATGGTATTATGAATAAATGTATGCTTCTCCTTTGGACTTATCTTAAGATATTTCTATCATTTCGCCTACTAAAAGTATAATAAAATAGGTATATATCAACCAATTAAATATAGACTATAATGGATTAGTAACAAAATGATAATAATATTTCCTCTGAACTTAATCAGATAATTCAAAATGACAAGAAATTTTAAGTGTTTAAACTGACCGTGTGAAAATGTTTAACATCTTCCTAAAAAATATAAACTTGCTGATATGATCTTGCTCATTATGAATATCAAGGTGAAATTGATGGTTGTTCATCAAGTAGTTTGGAAGAACACCAGTTCATGCACCAATGATCACATCAAAAAGTACATCCCCAGGCCAACTAAGTGTACCTTTAATATTTTCAACAACTGATATTGCAAAACTCGCTACCTATTCAACGCAGCTATTTAATCAAATAAATATCCAAGAACAACCAATATGCATATGCCTATCCAACGCATATCCCACCTTTTCTATATTTTTTATATCAAATTTTCTTTAAAAAAATAAAAAAAATTGTCTGGGCGCCTAGGCCCGCCTAGGGCGCCTAAGCCCCGCCTAGGGTGCCTAGGTGCCGCCTAGGCGGCCCCCCGCCACAAACCTGCCGATTTACACAAATTCGGAGCAGCTGAGGGCCGATTGGTGCCTAGGCGGCGCCTAGGCGCCCGCCTAATCCGATTTTTACAACATTGTAATTAAGATGTGTGCAAATGATCTATCTGTTTATTTGCTTTGCTAGTGTTGTTGATTCAGCTTCTTTATTTTCTTTTATTTTTTTGACATTTTGAAATTAAGATATTAATGATTTTGAAAAAAAAAAAGGCAGGTCCCTTAAATTATAGCATGTTGATCCTAGACCATTGGGTAAGCTTACGGCGGAGTGTTAGCCAGTAAAGAACATGTCAGTCGAGACAAAAATTCAAAAAGTTTTCAATTTATATTGTATATAAAGACTCAAAAGTTGACTTGGACTAAAGGATATATAAATTATTGATATCCGAAACTTAAACATAAAAAAATTATAATTTTTAAATGCACCAAAATGCAAATAGTATATTAAAAAAAGCATCTATGTTTTCAATATATCAAAAAATTGCATATTATTTTTAGAAAAAAAAAATCTTTCATAAACTATATCAGATTTGGCAACATTAGCATTAGGTAATACTCCAATTTAAATTGGAGTTTGAAATCAAACATCTTCTCAGGAGATAGATAGGGTGATTTAAATGAGATCCAATATAAATTTAATTTTCTATTCACTCATGGGATCCGGGTAGTATGGGGGACCATCGTGGCTCTTCTCTTCTCAAGAATTCATATATCCTTTATTAGTGTATGAACTGTTATCTCTCGAACATAAGTTTAGGTTCAACCTCAATGGGAAAATGAAGCACCAAACAACACATCCTCACTAACCAAGAACTACCAGATCGACCCTTTCATTTTGGGGCGATGGAGAGATAGTACCATTCAAGCCTTTTTACATACTTTTCCCTGGGGTCCGGAGAAAACAACAATCAATAAGATTTCTCTAATTTTTCCTTACCGAAGGAAAGAACATGAAATTTTTTTTTCCTTTCCAAGGAGTTCATAAACTACTTTGGGAGCTAGAACAAACCTTGCGTCTAACATCCATGTTGATGGCATCCGAACGAAGGTTGTAAATCAAAGCTAATAATTTCAGTTCCATTTGCAATCTGCATAAGAGGAGGATGTATTTATTTTAGAAGTGATTCACTGTACTATAGAATATAAATTTCAGATTCTATATTTTGATACTGAACTTTTGAGAGATACAGCTGAGCAGAGTAAGCCTCATTCACTCTCTTGGTGACCCTAACAACTTGAACATGAGACCAGGAAGACCATCTCATTACAGGATTCCAAAGAAACAAAAGATTACAACGACAACTATCACAATTAGTTAATCAATATAACATGTTCAGCATCAGAGGCTAAATATACTATCAATGAATTTAAAGGGCACAAAGATTGAATGCATGGAAATACTACTCTCTTTTTTTTCTTCAAAGACTGAACGCATGGAAATACTACTCTCTCTTTTTTTCTTCAAGTCCTAGTGTAGGCTTCAAATTATACTAAAACAATCTTTGGTTAGAAACTTTGATTTGTCTTTTTGGAGGGAAAGAGAACCTTGGATGTTTTAGATGTGTGGGTTGGATATTGGGTTCTAAAAAACCAAATACGATTTTGTAAGAAAAAATCGGGGTTCCATTAATTGATAAAAGTCATAATTGATTTCAAAAACAAAATCTATATTTCGCATAGATGAATCTAGACTATGAATTTACTCAAAATCGATTAGGGAGAATGAGAAATTAATTATGTAAAGTCAGCCCAAAAATTGCATAGAAGGAAGTAGATCGAGAATAGTCACACATCATATGTAAATTTCGAGAGTTTGCTACCTTATATGTGTTGCACCGTTTGATGAGTTTTGTTCAAAATCTGGTATTATCTATCAGACAATGGCGCCATACTCACCTGAATCAAATAGTGTTGTCGAACATAAAAATCGGACACTAAAAGAAATGATGAATGTCTTGTTAATAAATTCAGGTTTACCCCAGAACTTGTGGGGGGAAGTTATATTATCGGCAAATCATATTATCAATAAAATCTCTCACAATAAAAACGATAAAACGCCATAAGAACTATGGAAAGTCCGCGAGCCATCGTACAAATATTGAAAGTGTGGGGGTGATTGGCAAAAGCCAAAGTACCCAAGCCAAAGCATGTAAAGATCGGACTTAAAACGTTCGATGCGATATTTGTCGGATATGCTCATAACAGTAGTGCATATCCTTTCATAGTTCACAAGTCAAACATTCCTGATATTCATGTGGGAACAACCATAGAATCTCGGAATGTAATTGTTCCAAAAGGAGTCATCGACGATGGCCAGTCACTGAGGCTCGGCCAGCGTGAAAGTTACTATGACGAGGAGGAACTTGGGGTCCTGCGAAATTAACACGAGCGTTAGGGGACACGCCGGCAGGGGTCCGGCGAAGTCCACTCCGACGCTCAAGTTAGTAGGTTGTCCGAAGAGTAATCGCAGTGAGAAAGAAAGACAGTATGTAAAACGAGAGATCGTAACCCCCTTACCGGAGGGGTTGGTTTACCTTTTATACCGATGACGACAGGATAGACGTGGCCCTCGCTTGGGGCCACATCTACGATACATAAGTCACGTCCCCCTCCTTTGAAACGGTCCGCGCCGTTATCAGCTTCTGCCCGTTTCGAGATTCGGGTTGTGAAGACCTTTCATGACGGGGATGCTTATCTGCACCTCGAGGGAGCGGTCAGTGTTTAAGGTCGGTTATTGCGGGGACTCCACCCCCCGAGGAGAGCTCGGGGTTTTCATGCGTCACAGCTCTCGATGTGCACTCGGGGCCTAACCTCCCGGGGTGCCCCCGAGAAGGATCTCCAGCTGCCCTTTCGGGCGCGTCACCCTCGGGGATTTCACAAGACCCGGGAGGGAGGGTCATCGCAACCTACCGTTGTTGTGTCGGGCAGCCTCTTCATCCTTCGTCCTGGCCAGGGCTCATTCAACCCCATCCTGCTCTCAGGACCCACTCTCTCGGGGCGAGTCGGGGCGAATCTCTCAGGAAGATCCCGTGGCCCGGGCAGGAGAGTCTTTCCGACTCGAAGTGTCTCGTCCTTCAGCTTCTTCATCTCACGTTCCCGCCCCGGGCTTATTCAACCCTATCAGTAATATTCTTTGAAAACGTATTCCGAAATAAGAAGGAAAACGTTCAAAGTAATTGCAACGGAAGTTCTAACGAAAAAGATGTTTCTGAACTTAGTTGTCGTAAAAGGACTATTGACGATCAAAGCGCAGAACCATGTCGGAGCAAACATGCTAGAGTTAAGAAATCGTTTGAGTCAGACTTCATGACTTTTATGTCTGAAATGGACCCAATAACATTAAGCGAAACTCTCTCTAGTCCTGACGCCCCATTGTGGAAAGAATCTGTCAATAATAAAATGGATATGACAGTGCCTACATGGTACTCGGGTGACGTGCCATGTTTCCAAAAGCCTAGTCATTTTATATGCTAATGACATTTTTGTTTCCCCATGTGTTTCGATGTTTGACTAACTATGGCTTAACTAAGTAGTGTTTATTTAGCAAGTTGTTTGAGCTTAAATAAGGATTTAACTAACTATGACATTTTTGTTTCCTCCTAGCTTAAATTTATGCTCCAGGTGACGTGGCAGTGCCAACGTGGCACTCGGGTGACGTGTCATATTCACATGTGACGTGGCACTACCTATGTGACATTCGGGTAAGCAAAGAGAGATGACTAGACTGCTAACTGGGTGAATGAATGGTAACCGTTAGATCGAAGAGGGGTGCCGGATTGCAAGTGGCGCGATCTGGAGTGTTGATCGTGAAGAATCGCGATCTGACCATTGGTAATGAGACTTGATCCGAAGCATCAGATCGAATCTGACGGCTAAGATCAAAGGGGGATCTGAAGGGTTACAACCGGCGGCAACCCAACCGGAGGTTTCCAAAGTCAATTGTCGATCACTAGCTAGCCTCGACAATCTTATATCAATTTGCATCCTCTCCAGCGGCAACCCAATCGACTCACAATGTGCTACTGAATTGATGAATTGGTGTTGTAACATGGAATCTGCTTCCATCAAATTTGAAAGGCTTTGGACAAAGTCAATTGTCTCTCCACCTCAACGGATTAAATGAATGCAGGAAATCATCCTAACTAATACTGCAGCATAATCAATGGGATACCTGGTCCTTGGTTTAAAAATAAATTAGGATTGAGGCAGGGCAGTTCTCACTTCCCCTTGTTCACTGATATGCTATGCAAGATACTAAGAAACTGTTGTTCGAATGGAATCATCAGAAATTCCAATCACTCTGGAGGTTTCCAAAAGCCTAGTCATTTTATATGCTAATGACATTTTTGTTTCCTCCTGTATTTCGATGTTTGACTAACTATGGCTTAACTAAGTAGTGTTTATTTAGCGAGTTGTTTGAGCTTGCATATAAACCTTGGTTTGATCCATTCAAGCTAGGATGATGAATGCGAATTGGACCTCAAAGGAAGCCATCAAGCTTGAAGGTTGGACTATGAATATTAAAGATTTTCATTTGTTGTAATCTAGGTAGACTCTGGTTGAGTGTGATTATAAAGTACGTAAAGAGTTCGTTGATTACCTAGGAGTTCTGTTAAAGTCATACACCTCTGAGCTTGTGTCGAATCCCTAGTAATGATATCAAACTCAACGATGAGTTGGCTAGTGGCTTTCAAAATATTTTGAGCTTCAAATGTTGTTATTTGACCATATTTGTCAAAGGTGAATCTATTAAGTTCTTAACTTAGACAACCAAGTATTTAAGGTTTTAAAATCTTTTAAAAATTTAAATTCTAAAGGATATGACATGCTTTGATCATCTGAAGACTTTTTCTAGGTTGGCTTAAGAAATTCAAAAAAAGCATGTACTTTTGTTTATTAGTTAATGTTTATCTTAATCAAGGATTATCAAGTTCCTTAGTGTGTTTGGTTGACTGCGCATCCAAGTTAAATTTATCTCTTTATCTTATCTATTAGCAATTCACTATAGAAAGGGTGTAGAGGATCCTTGTTTAATGTAACTTTAATTTTGATAATCATGAATCTCTTGAGCAGCCTTGGTTTCGTGCCAAATTAGCATTGCTGAACTTGTTGGATTCTCCCGAGTGGGCCATGTTTTTCTTTTCTACACTTTCAGTCCTCTATGATCCTCAAATACCTTTTTACAAAAGTGCTTGATGACTTTAGAAAGATCAAATTTATGCTAAATCAGCACTATTGCACTTCTAAGGTTTAGGTTTTCCTGAGTTTGTCATGTTCATGTTTTTTTTAGCATCATAGAGTCGTTAAATAATTTTTAGCAAATGTATTTGATGGCGTGCAGTTGACTGACTAGTCAACTAAAAGTAACTCCAGTTAATTAGATGTGCCAATTAATTGTTGTCAATGACTTTTAATCAAAAGTGCTTAACACATCTAAATGAATATTGTTAGTCTTGGGATTCTTCTAAGTTTGTTCATATTCATTTTTATAAATTTTAAGTTCTCTAGGGTCAGGACGTCATCAAGCACTTTTAAAAAAAGTATCTGATGATCCTAAAGACCTTGCTAGCCATTTTAAGTTCTAGCCATTCCCCATCAGTAGTATATTAATTTTATATGTGGTAGTGAATATGCTAGCCGATAACTGAGGACAAAGATGAAGCCTTGGACATCTGAGTACTAAACCTATGATTAACACATTAGTTTGACCTAAGAGCACATATATATGCATGATATGGCGTAAGTGATCTTCGCGTTCCCCTAATTGATAACATATGGGTAGATCAACATATTGGGCAACAATAACGGCACGAGCAACAATGACTTAGGTATGCTGGTGCATGGATGATTGAAATGTTTTAGAAGAAACCAAACAAATATATTCTGCGTTGGCGCCCATTTTGAAGCTATTATTTTATAAAAGTTAGTGTTGGATCTGCTTAGCTAGTTTATGCTTCAGCCTTGTAGATTAATGTGTGTGATTTATAGTCCCGTGTTTGGCTAAAATTAAGCAACAATCACACAAAAAGTGGTCATCTACTTATTGTATACACATTGATGTTAGCTTAAGAAATATTATTCCTACTATAAAGGAAATGGACTTACAATGGACTCTTTTCTGTCTAATCTGCAAATAAAGCTCTAATTGAATTTGGTGTAGTGAGATGAAACAAAGACAGAATGTGGGGGTACATTTGCACCTAACAAAGTCGAGTTCTGCAACTACTGTTTGCTTCTCTTCTGGATCATCAGAAACTATTCACAATCAAACTTAATTAAGATGAAAGGATTACCTTTCAGTGAAGAAGCATGTGTTTTCTGTCACGGTCAAGAATAAACTACTCTTCCTCTTTTCAGGTTGTGCAAATTAATATGCAAGGTTAAATGTTGGTGCACCGCAGAAACCATAGAGATAAGTCTGCAGAAACCATAGAGAGATTGGTGCACTGCAGAAAGTATAGAGATAAGTTTAAAATATTAAATTACATCTATTTTCCTCCTTTTTTTTTGTAGAACAAAAATATCATAGGATAACATCATTACACCATGCTAGCTTCAGCTTTTATTGTTTCAACATTCACACCACACTTTCATCGTATACAATAATATTCACAACTAAACTATAAGGAAGCAATCCCTCTTCGTTACTGGAAAGTTCAAGGGCTAAGTTCATTTATGTCATTTCATATTCAGCTTTGCAATCTTCAGCCGGAGTTGCACGTACATCCAATCATACATCTTGTCCACCAACTGGAAGAGAGTAACCTTTATGGACTTTTTCATGAAAATCATGCCAAAATATGCCCAAAACCCGACTATGAACCCCATCGCAATGAAGGTATAATTCAGAACTGTTTCAAGCTTGTCACCTTCTTCATTTTCTCCTATTTGAGATGGTGAATGATTAGGGTCATCACCAGGACACTCTAGAAGTGGCACACCACAAAGCCCCTCGTTGCCAGCATAGATCGAGTCATTGAAGGTTGAAAATTGACCGCCTGTTGGGATTCTTCCTGATAAATTGTTGTTTGAGAGATTCAAGAAGCTAAGAAAGGTCAAAGATGATAGGTTGAAAGGAATTTCTCCCATGAGACGGTTCATTGACAAGTCAAGAGACTGTAATTCCGTTATGGCACTAATATTTTCTGGAATTCTTCCTGTCAAATGGTTGTTGGATAAGTTGAGGAAGCACAATCCATGTAGCTCCGTGATCTCTTTTGGAATCTCACCAGAAAACTCATTGTTCGACAGGTCTATGCTTACCACCTCACCAAGTTCTTTAGAGTATTCATTGGTTGTCCCTTTTGCAGTTATTATAATATTATCATAGGAGTTAGATGTCATATGATAAATAGAATAGCTGGCAGGTAACCACAAAACGTTAGTATAGTTTTGTTTCACACTCATAGAACTAAAATTTGCAATGGTGGATGGTATACTGCCAATAAGTTTGTTGGATGAAAGGTCCAAAACTTGGAGGAGAGCAAGATTTCCTATACTTACGGGAATAACACCATGGAATGAGTTTGAGCTCAAACGAAGAATCTTTAGCCACGAGAAGCTCCTTCCCACCCATTTTGGTATTTCACCAGAAAATTTATTCCCACCAAGATCAAGAACAATTAATTGTTTAGAATTCCTTAAGGCCAGAGGAAATGGTCCAGACAAATTGTTATTGTTCATGTGCAGGGAGTTCAAATTAGTTGGATATGAGCCGTGGCAATTTGGAACTTCGCCCGATAAGTAATTGTTGGATAGGTGTAGCATATATAACTTAGTGAAATTGCAAAAGAAGGCCGGCAAACTACCATGGATATGATTATTAGACAACTTTAATACTTCAACATATTCAAATTTTGCATAGCTTAATGGTATTGTTCCTTCAAAGGAGTTATTCGATAGATCCATAGAGAGAGATAAACTAGAAGGTAACTGACCATTCAAATTGTTTGAGCTTATGTCAAGTCTAAATCCTGAATTATTGAAAATGAAATCTGAGAACCAACCTGGAATATTTCCATAAAGATCAACTCCAGATAAAAATAATTCTTTTTTCAAAGTTGTTTGCGTGTGAATCCAAGAAGGAAATCTAGTTCCCAAATGGCAATAGCTCATATCAATGAACTCAGCATGAAAAGGTGGAAGCCAATCATCTGATAAAATCAAATTCAAGGAGTTATAACTTATAAGATATATACAAACTCCTTAAGTTGGTGAGCTGGGAAAAATGAGCATCTGTCATGTTGCCCTGTAATAAATTTGATGAGATATCCAGGAATTCCAGTTGAGTTAATTGTCCCAGATTGGAAGGGATTGACCCAGTCAACTTATTGCCACTAATGTACAAGTACTCTAACATGGATCCTTGTGGACATTTAGACAAACCATCAAGAAGATTTGTTAGTTCTCCACCAATATTATTCTCGGATAAACCCAACCCCTCCAAGTTGCATACATCGCCCAAACTCATTGGAATCTGCCCCATCAAGTTATTGCTTGATGCATCAAAATACCTTAAGCTGTAAAGTCTGCCAATGTTTCCAGGTATTTGACAAGAAATATTATTAACATATATGTGCAATTCCTCCAAATTGACGAGATTACCCAAAGCATCTGGTATACATCCATAAAATTCATTATATGACACATCCAAATGTAACAAGCTAGTGAGGTTGCCCAAAACATCTGGTATAGGTCTAAAAAAACCATTCTGTGACACGTCCAAACGTATCAGGCTAGTGAGGTTGCCCATGCTCGAAGGTATCTCTCCAATAATATGATTCCGAGACAAATCTAAATACTCCAAGAAAATAAGATTGCTCATGCTCGAAGGTATCTCTCCAATAATATGATTCCGAGACAAATCTAAATACTCCAAGAAAATAAGATTGCTCATGCTCAACGGTATCCCTCCAGTAATAGAATTCCAAGACAAATCTAAATACTCCAAGTGAATAAGATTGCCCATGCTCAGAGGTATCTCTCCGTTAATATTACTACCATGCAAATCTAAATACTCCAAGCAAATAAGACTTCCCATAATGAGTGGAATTTTTGTTAAAGAATTGCCAGATAAATCCAAGTGCTTCAATTTTCTAGTGGCATTCGCATAAATATTTCCTTCTATTTGATAACTTGATGTCACGCCCCCAGAGGCACATGCTTCCTCGAAAATCGGACAGCATCTCCCATGTACGGCGGACAATATGAGGCAAATATACATACACTCTCCATAAATTCAAACTCAGCCACAAGCGGCTGGCATCACAATAACAAATAAAAGACATACCACGCAGTTTATATCAATATAACAGATAACGGGTGGCTCAGCCACCATAAACATAAAAGAACTATAATCCAAGGAAAACACAAAAGTCTCTGATAATGAGAAAACCCGATAATGAATAAAATGTAACTACAAGTACTGAAAACGAACAACTAAACTGAATACCGAAAAATAACTCAACTAGACACTGGGGGACTGGCAACTGGATCCTCTCCTGGCTCCAAGAAATACTTCTACCTGCTATCTGAAACAACAGAAAGGAAAGCAGGGGTGGTGAGTCCGGATGAACTCTGCGGGTATATGAGTGGACAAATAAGCATGGCTTAAATAAGACAACGAAGTAGAGAATCAAAGGGTACAGTCCATAAGAAATATCAGATTTACCTAATCATGCATAACCAATATAATACGACATGGTATAAAAATCCGAATAACGACTAAGCAGGTATAGAACAACTCAACAACAATAATATCAAGATAGACATGCATGTCATACATATGCAACAATCATAGCTCATATAAGTGCATCAAACACAAACAAATGCATAAAAGAAATACGTATGCACATGATGCAATGACATGTGTCACCCCTGACGCCAGTCAAGCCGTCAACACATCACATCTGTGTGACCGAGTGGGTAGGGCTGTGACAACTGTACCACTCCAACAACAACAATAACCAACAACAACAATAATACCACATAAGGCGTGGTTGAGTGGACAGGATGCTGGGGAGTCTACACTCCAACCCCTATACATAGGGGGAGCTATACAGCTGCAAAATATCCCTCTATAAACAACGATGAGGGTGAGCCACCAACAGCTCATCCCTCTAAAATAACGGTGAGGGTGTCACTGTCTGGCATGACAGGACAAACACTCGCACTCTAACCACTACCATGACAACATGTGGTTGAGTGAATCGAGCAACAATATGACTAACGACGGCTTAACCAAATGTAAGCCAACAGTCGTTAGTATGCAACGTGCAAGTATGGTGCATGATATACGATGCACGAACAACCGAAGCAACCACGATGCAATAAAATCCAACGAGTGAAACATGCATCGATACAACCAACCAGAAAACTGAAATCCAACGATTATGCACCTACACTACTAGGTAGGGTATTTTCTAATGTCAAATAAACCTAATTGTGTTTTTATGAATTTCTAAGTGCTCGCGTACAAGCGACACTTTACAGAATAGAAAATCAATAGAGGACTGTACGGATACAAACTTGGAATACTCGAAGATCAACGAAGAATAAGTCTCAACGGCGATGTTTAAATAACGACAAAGAACAAGGTCAAGCAACCTATAAGACATAAACTAGCCATGCTTTAAGGTAAAAGAACTACTCGAGTACAAAGGAGAAATACCCGCCTTTTATTGAAGAACGTATACGAACAAAACCTCCCGCGATCAACTGACGAATCCAAAATCAAGATCCTGTATACAATAATAAAGTTTAGCTATTTATACCAATTACTAAAGATAGCTAAACTACACGAAAATAAAATTAGAATAAATCCCTTATGCAACATATGTTTAATTAAATTTAAACAACTCTGGATTCCTTCTAAAACCATTTAATAAGATTAGGTCATTACCTTAAACTTCTAAACCTTAAGTTAAAAACTAAACTTAACTCCTAATTAATTCGCATCATCATAATTAAGGTCAGATACTATGAATGCTTCCCAGGGCAACTATATCAACCCAACCAACAATAATAGGGAAATATCACAGAACACCCTACAAATCCTACTATCTACTATTTCAAAACAGATTCGTTTCAAGGAATTGAAAACACCAATTACTTCCCAATTCCCATATATGGCTCACGGCAATGCATCACTGTTCTAATCTCAACAGACTTGGCAAAGCAAATCTAAACCTCTGTACTCAATACAACAGCAAGTAAGAATCGGCAGAATTGACGAAATCCACAACTCCTAGCACACTTTCCAGAACTGAACTAGCAAAACAGGACCAAGCCATAAATGACAGTTATCGTACCTGATGGGTGGCTGGTGCTAACAACAGGAACAGAAATGAACTGGGGAAAAAGAAGTAGGAAAAGGGTTCGTCGTCTTCGGTAGCGAGGCAAAAATCACCGGAATTAGGCCGGCGACTAGGGCTTGCTCGCTCGGAAGAAGACTCTGCGGCTCGGCTGGCTTACACGAGGAAAGGAGGTGTCGTCTCCTTCGTGTGCGCCTGTGATGGGGACCGAAGTTCGCCGGAAGAGCGGCGGCGTGAGGCGCGGCGGCGAGGAACGGCTAGGGTTCGGCAGGCGTCCGCGTCGAGCAGAAGGGGCAAACGGCGCAGAGAGTGGGTCGGGGAGGGAAGTTAGGGCTTTTAGGGAGTTTTATAATATAACTTTTGGCTTTTTTGCAATTAAACCCAACAATTTTGAAAAAATTTCAACTAGGTCCCTATTTCCGAAATTCACATTTTCAACTCGAAAAATTCGGTATTTAACACTTGATGAGTTGAGTTCTGTCATAGTTGTGTCAACTCCTATTGCATCTTGTAGCCCACAATTTGATAAAGCAAGATGTGCTAGGCTATTATAATTAATTTGGTGAAGCCAATTAGTTGTTGTAGGGAGATTGGCACAATTCATGTCTAGATATTCTAGAGAAGTTAGGTGGGAAAGCCAACTTAGGTCATTTGACCATAGTGAATAATAACAATAACAACAACTACGGTCTAGAAAGCGTAGGTTAGAAAGGTTGCCTAGTTGTTGTGGAATTAATCCATTAAAGTTGGCATTGGAAAGGTTAAGATGTTCCAAATGGACAAACGAGGAAATCATACTAGGAATGTGGGTTGAGTCGAAGTTGATGGAGCTTAAATCCAGGTATTTTAAATGCTTCAATTCAAACAAAGAAGGATTTACCTTACTTATGTGATCGGGAAATGAAACATATGGATCAACTGGGGAGTGTAGGTTAAGTTTATTGACATGGCCGGTGCTGTTATCACAGGCAACTCCTTTCCACTTGCAAAAGTCATAACCGCTCCAAGAAGAAAGCCAGTGATCAGAGTTATACAGGTCAGACTTGATAGCAAGTAGAGCCCTCCTTTCACTCTCCAAGCAATTGCTCCTCTTAGACACATGTGGATCATAATCGTCACAAAATGCTCCAGTGACCAACAATAAGATAATTAGGAAGAAAGTAGCATGCGTCGACGAGGAACTAGAGTTGCTCTTGCAACCACAACTAATAGTCATAGAGTAGGCCATTAAGGAAGGTAGCTTGATTGAATCGTAAGTTGGAGGAGACACCATACTTAGCTTGTATGTATACTACAAGGTCCCTTCACTTGCCCATAAGTAAATTAGATTTATTTTTGTTGGAAAATAAGTTGAATGGTTTTGATGTCTATGCCGTGAAGAAGGGGTTTGCTAAACTTCCACAAAATATTCATAATTAATAAATGCTTATTAGAAACTTCTGGGACTGTGATTGCAACTATGACTAATCATTGTTATGTCGTGGTTTAGCATCTATTCATCCCTAGCTAGCAAGTCATTTTCGTCGGTCAACTTTGATTACTGTGGTGGTTTGCAAAATAATCATTGAAAAAGTTTCATTGCCTATATTGCCCACACCGAAGGCCAAAGAACAATATATTCTTGCTGAAACTTTTAGGTGTTCATCAGAAAGTAAAGCTCCAATAGATTACCAGGGGTTTCAATTACTACATATTCAGAAGTGCCGATGAGATTTGATAGAGCAAGATTTTCTAGGCTATTATAATTAATTTGGTGAATCCAATTAGTTGCTGAAGAGAGATTGATACAACTCATATTTAGCTAAATAGTCTACAGAAGTTAATTAGGTGGGAGAGCCAATTTAGATTATTTGACCATGATGACAGAAAACTCCACTCCACTTGCTAGCTCGGTGGTCAGAGTTATACAAGTCAGATTTGATGGCAAATAGTTAAATAGAGTTCTCCTTTCACTCTCCAAGCAATTGATCCTCTTAGACGTACGTGGATGATCTTCACAGCATGCTCTAGTGCTAAATAATTAAATCATTACGAAGAAAATAACAAACTTTGAGAAATTAGAACGGCCCTTGCAACCGCAACTAATAGTCATAGAGTGATCAAGGAAGATTATGTTGGAGGATTTTTCCGAGATTTTATACTAAATTGAAATTACAAAAACAATTTTAACTTATCTCTGTTGAGTGGCCGAGTTGAAAACCGAAGCTGCCGAGTGAGATCCGAGTGGCCGAGTGAGGTCCGAGTGGAATCTCCCGACCCGAGCAGGTTTTCCCGAGTGGCCGAGTGAGATCCGAGTGAAATCTCCCGAGAGGCCGAGTGAGCTCCCGAATGAAGTTTCCCGAGTGGCCGAGTGAGCTCCCGAATGAAGTTTCCCGAGCGGCCGAGTGAGCTCCCGAGTGACGTTTCCCGAGCGGCCGAGTGAGCTCCCGAGTGGCCGAGTGAGCTCCCGAGTGAAGTTTCCTTAGCGGCCGAGTGAGCTCCCGAATGACCGAGAGAGGTTTCCGAGTGGAGTTTCCCGACCGGGATCTCCCGAACAGCAGTAGGACGTCTCCCGACCGGGGAGTTGCTGAGGCCTGCGCAGCGCAGTTTCCTTGAAACAGATTCGTCCTCCTCCGGCGGTGCTTCGAGGCTCAGATGGACTTCCGTCTCTCAGGATACAACAGCAGACCACGGGCACAACGGAGCACTCGTTGCTCGTGGCGAACTGAGGAGGTACCCGACTGCTATCAGCGGGGTCGGGAGCGAGGTGGAGTGGAGAAGAATTTCGCACTGCGTCTCTGCCTTTGCGTCTCTCAATCACGGCCTCCTTTTATAGGCTCAGACCTCGCAGTATTAAATGACGAATTAATCGTCATTTAATGGCATTTACCCGACCAGATCCAAACGTCTGGGGGTTACTGATCTCGCATTAAACAAAATTAATGCATCAGTTACATTCGAGCAAAAATCAAATTGGCAAAACTTTGGTTCATCTGCTTGGACAAATTTTGCCCCGACCGGTCCGACATTCGACGTGCGCGGGTCGTGCATGCACACGAGTTCACTTGGTTCAGTACAAATCCGGGCCCTGAATTTGCACCCCCCCTGCGCACCCACGCGTGAGAGAGAGCCTCTCCCCTAGCATTTGTTCACAACTACCATGCTTGTGATACAATATAAACCAAATATTTTGCCTTAAACTCCCAATGTGGGACTAAAGCCCCCCCCTCTCAAGGGGCCCTTTTATTCTCCTCCTCACTTTCTACTCAAGAGAAAGTAACAATGTGGGACTAAAAGTCCCTCCACCTCTTTTCCATTCACACCATATATCCTAAGATATATAACAATCCCCCACATGAATGGAAACATGGTGATAGCATTCAGCAGTTGAGTCGTGTATAGGATAGGTAGGTTTCACCCTTTGAACCTTCCCTTGTGCAGATCTGTTTGCTTCCTGGCTGACAGTAGACACGATGTCCTTGAACTGTGCTGCCGTTTGTGTAAGCATTGACACATCTCACCCAGGACTCTCCCTGATACACCTCAGTTCTCATGAGTGTGTTCTTTCTTGGCCATGAACACGCCTGATTCTGCGAGAAGTTCTAAGAATTGTGCCTCCAATTCTCTTCGAAGCGGCCCCACTTCTTTCTCACATAGGTGATCTCTTAAGAGTTTTCCACGTAACTCTATTGAATCATTAAACGCCGTATGCTTAACCTTCATCCTTCACTGTTTCAAAGGGTCATTCCCTTATAGTGAACACTTTTGTCAGTGCAATTAGGTTGTCCCTTTGAACCTAGTTCTTGGGATCTCCAGTCTGCATAAGTTGGGTTTCCTTTGCACCAACATTTTCTATCGGCATCAAACCCATCCTCCTTGATGAGTTTGCAACTAACTCTCGATTTAACCTTTTGGTTAGCGGATCTGCTAAGTTATCCTTTGACTTCACATAGTCAACAGTGATAACTCCAGTTGAGAGTAGTTGTTTAATGGTATTGTGTCTTCGATGTATATGTCTAGACTTACCATTATATAGATGGCTTTGTGCCCGACCAATTGCAGATTGACTATCACAATGTATGCAGATTGCCGGCACGGGTTTAGGCCATCTCGGTACATCTTCTAAGAATTGCCGTAGCCATTCAGCCTCTTCACCACATTTGTCAAGAGCTACAAACTCAGACTCCATCGTGGATCTGGTTATTACGGTTTGCTTAGAAGATTTCCATGAAATGGCTGCACTTCCCAGAGTGAACACATAACCACTCGTAGACTTCGAGTCTTTTATATCAGATATCCAACTCGTATCGCTGTATCCTTCGATAACAGCAGGATATCTAATATAGTGCAGTCCATTTCCACGAGTATATCTCAAGTACCTTAGTACTCTTGTTATCCCTTTCCAGTGCTCAACACCGGGATTACTCGTGTATCTACTCAATTTGCTTACTGCGTAGGCTAAGTCTGGTCGTGTACAATTCATCAAGTACATCAGACTTCCAATCACCCGAGCGTACTCTACCTGAGAGATTCTTTTGCCTCGATTTTTCGATAGATGTTGGCTTGTATCTATCGGTGTTCGTGCCAACGCAGTATCACCATTGGTGAATTCTCAAGACTCTTGTCCACGTAGTGGGACTGACTAAGAACAAGTCCTTCAGCTGTTCTAAGAATCTTGATTCCTAGAATCACATCAGCTAAGCTCATGTCTTTCATGTCAAATCTTGAGTCAACATGTCTTTCGTGGATTTGATTATCTTATCATTACTCCCAATGATAAGTATGTCGTCTACATACAAGCACAAGATGACAAAGTCATCTTCTGTAGCTTTCGAGTAGACACATTTATCACATTCATTGATTTTGAATCCACCTTCTCGCATGGCATTATCAAATTTCTCATGCCACTGCTTTGGAGCTTGCTTCAAGCCGTATAAAGATTTTACCAATTTGCAAACCTGGTTGTTCTGTCCTGGCACAGAAAACCCCTCTGGTTGCTCCATATAGATTTCCTCTTCTAAATCTCCGTTTAGAAAGGTCGTCTTTACATCCATCTGATGTATTTCCAGGTTCCATAGAGCAGCAATAGCTAACAACACTCTAATGGACGTTATTCTCGACACAGGAGAATATGTATCAAAGTAATCAAGGCCTTCTTTCTGTCGGTAACCTTTAATTACCAACCTGGCCTTATACTTGTCAATTGTGCCATCTGATCTTATCTTCTTCTTGAAAATCCACTTGCAACCTAATGGTTTACTTCCCGGAGGAAGGTCCACAAGTTCCCACGTGTGATTTTGCAAGATAGATTCTATCTCAGATGCAATTGCCTCTTTCCAGTGAGGTCCCTCAGAGGAGTTCACAGCTTCTGAGTAGCTTTGGGGTTCACCTTCCAGTATGAAAGTGATAAAATCTGATCCATAAGATTTTTCCACCCGAGCTCTCTTACTCCGTCGAGGTGCATTCTCAACTGGTTCATCTTCCTCTTCTTCTTCCTCTGATATTTCCTTTACCCTTTTTGAGGAGCTAGCATCTTCTCGGGTCTTATATGGAAATACATGCTCGAAGAATGAGGCATTTCTCGATTCTATTATCGAGTTCTTGTGTATATCCGGTAATTGTGATTCATAAACGCAAAACCGATATGCACTGCTGTTATGTGCATATCCAATAAATATGCAATCAACAGTTTTTGATCCTATCTTAACCCTTTTTGGATCAGGCACCAAAACTTTGGCAAGACACCCCCACACTCGCAAGTATTTGTAGGATGGTTGTCTTCCATTCCATAACTCATAAGGACTCTTATGTATTTTCTTCCGAGAGACCTTATTTAAAAGGTAATTAGCTGTTAACACAGCTTCCCCCCACATCGAGTCTGGCAGTCCAGAGCTTAATAGAAGAGCATTCATCATCTCCTTAAGAGTTCTATTCTTTCGCTCAGCAATCCCATTCTGCTGAGGGGTATAAGGAGCTGTTGTCTCGTGTCTGATCTCATGTTCAGCACACAACTCAGCGAATGGTGATACATATTCACCACCTCGGTCACTTCGAACCACCTTAATTTTCTTATTAAGTTGGTTTTCAACCTCATTCTTATAGAGAATGAATTTCTCTATAGCTTCATCCTTGCTTTTGAGAAGATATACATAACAATATTTTGTGTTATCATCTACAAAAGTGATGAAGTACTTATTCCCACCACGCGTCGGTGTGTCTTTAAGGTCACATACGTCGGTGTGAATTAGGCCGAGAGGTTCGGTGCTTCTTTCAACGTGTTGAAAGGATGACCTAGTCAACTTCGCTTCAACACAAGTCTCACACTTGTGTGTCGGGTCAAGGTGGAATGTCGGTATGCTTTGCATGTTCATTAATCTACGAATCACATCGTAATTCACATGTCCTAGTCTACCATGCCATAAACACGAAGACTCAAGCATATAAGTGGAAGAGCTTTCAGTTTTATTTATCTTAGGCTTAATGGCCATTACACTGAGCTTAAACAGCCCATCAGATACATAGCCCTTTCCTACAAACATTCCCTTCTTCGACAGAACAACTCTGTCGGACTCAAACACAATGCGAAAGCCATGCTTGCTTAAGAGTGATCCGGACACTAGATTCTTTCGAATCTCCGGAACATACAGTACATTGGTTAGAGTCAGGTCCTTGCCCGAGGTCATCTTCAGCACCACCTTCCCTTGGCCCACGATGTCCGAGGTTGCCGGAGTTCCCCATGAACAGCTTCTCTCCACTAATTTCTTCAAAATTGTGGAGCAGCTCCTTATTACAGCATACATGTCTGGTGGCTCCAGTATCGATCCACCATTGCCGCGGGTTTGAACCCACCAGGTTCAACTCGGAGACCACAGCGCAGAGGTCTTCCATTTCTGGTCCCTCGTTCAGGTTGGCCTCCTGCTTCTTCTTCGGTTTCTTACATTCCGAAGATTTGTGGCCCACTTTGCCACAGTTGTAGCACTTCCCAGAGAACTTCTTGGCGATGCCTCCTTTGGGTGCCAGCTTGGAAGATTTAGAATTCTTCCGTTTCGAGCTTTGTCCGTGCTCGACCACGTTGGCTTTCACAGTAGCCTGAGAGAATAGTTTTCTCTCCGAACCCTTGTTGTCTTCTTCGATGCGAAGTCTCACAACAAGTTCCTCCACGTTCATCTCTTTCCGTTTGTGCTTCAGGTAGTTCTTGAAATCCTTCCAGCCGGGGGGCAGCTTCTCAATGATGGCTGCTACTTGGAAGGTTTCACTCAGAACCATACCTTCTGAGTGGATCTCATGTAGGATCACCTGAAGCTCTTGGACTTGGCTGATCACAGTCTTAGTGTCAACCATCTTGTAGTCCAAGAATCGGCCCACGATGAACTTTTTGGCCCCAGCATCCTCCGACTTATATTTCTTGTCCAGGGACTCCCATAGCTCCTTAGCCGTTCTCTTCGTGCTGTACACAACATACAGCGAGTCGGCCAGACAGTTGAGGATGTAGTTTCGGCATAGGTACTCAGAATGAGTCCAAGCCTCTACCACAACAGCCTCAGCTTGCTCGGGAGGGTCCTCGGTCAAGAACCGAGCCAAATTGAGCGTGGTCAGGTAGAAGAGCATCTTCTGCTGCCACCTCTTGAAGTTCAACCCAGTGAACTTCTCTGGCTTTTCCCCATGGTTGATCGGGGCATTCCCGATCGGGGCGGAGGGGGCCTGGTGATGAGTCTGTTTCACCTCAACACGTTCCGTGGCCATCTCAACAGAATCGAGTCTGTTTCAAGATTGTTGGAGGATTTTTCCGAGATTTTATACTAAATTGAAATTACAAAAACAATTTCAACTTATCTCTGTTGAGTGGCCGAGTTGAAAACCGAAGCTGCCGAGTGAGATCCGAGTGGCCGAGTGAGGTCCGAGTGGAATCTCCCGACCCGAGCAGGTTTTCCCGAGTGGCCGAGTGAGATCCGAGTGAAATCTCCCGAGAGGCCGAGTGAGCTCCCGAATGAAGTTTCCCGAGTGGCCGAGTGAGCTCCCGAATGAAGTTTCCCGAGCGGCCGAGTGAGCTCCCGAGTGACGTTTCCCGAGCGGCCGAGTGAGCTCCCGAGTGGCCGAGTGAGCTCCCGAGTGAAGTTTCCTTAGCGGCCGAGTGAGCTCCGAATGACCGAGAGAGGTTTTCCGAGTGGAGTTTCCCGACCGGGATCTCCCGAACAGCAGTAGGACGTCTCCCGACCGGGGAGTTGCTGAGGCCTGCGCAGCGCAGTTTCCTTGAAACAGATTCGTCCTCCTCCCGGCGTGCTTTGAGGCTCAGATGGACTTCCGTCTCTCAGGATACAACAGCAGACCACGGGCACAACGGAGCACTCGTTGCTCGTGGCGAACTGAGGAGGTACCCGACTGCTATCAGCGGGTCGGGAGCGAGGTGGAGTGGAGAAGAATTTCGGCACTGCGTCTCTGCCTTTGCGTCTCTCAATCACGGGCTCCTTTTATAGGCTCAGACCTCGCAGTATTAAATGACGAATTAATCGTCATTTAATGGCATTTACCCGACCAGATCCAAACGTCTGGGGGTTAACTGATCAAAATTGGAGCCAAAAAAATTGCAAACTTTGGTTTATCTGCTTGGACAAATTTTGCCCCGACCGGTCCGACATTCGACGTGCGTGGGTCGTGCATGCACACGAGTTCACTTGGTTCAGTACAAATCCGGGCCCTGGATTTGCACCCCCCCTGCGCACCCACGCGTGAGAGAGAGCCTCTCCCTAGCATTTGTTCACAACTACCATGCTTGTGATACAATATAAACCAAATATTTTGCCTTAAGCTCCAATGTGGGACTAAAGCCCCCTCTCAAGGGGCCCTTTTATT